>JBBPTN010000184.1:0-34450 GCA_038094075.1 Xerocomus spinulosus | reverse complement strand
TTCGGGCTTATTGAACAGCGTTTCGTTGCGTGTTAAATACTCGTAGAAGCTGTCCACTGCAGTTCCAAGGTACTCTCCCTTGAAAAACGATGCTATATTTCGATTTTCGGCTTGTCAACCTGCAGTTGGGACAGAGGATAGACAAGAACCCACATTTTGAAGCAGACTGCAAGTATTGTTTCTGTAGCGATGCTGCTGATCTGAGAATAGCTGTCAGGTGAAACGATTGAGAATCTGTCGCTAGTTGACAATGAATGCCATCAAACGCACCGAGATCTCGAATTTCGCGGTACGATTTTTGCTGCCAAGCGGTACAGAGCAAATCCCGCAAATCCGCACTCTTCTTGATCAACTTCACGCTTTCCTTCCCCAAACTATACTTGGAATCCAAGTGTCCGTTAGAGTTATTGACTATGTGGTGGAGAAGCATTTGAAGGAGCATTTGGGCTATTGGTTGCCAAGAATCGTCGATATTGGTATGGGGCAGTTCCTCCGTGATTTCGTTCACCGTCTCGTCGAGCTCTTCATGGGTAGCGTCGTCGATGAGAAGTGGGAGTCTCTCAAAAGACGCCATGTTGTAGTTGTTGCCAACACACCAACACCCTGCCTTTTTATCGCCAAAATGACAGAGCCCACGCTGATCCTAGTATACGTAGGGTTAATAGCTGTCATCCTCGATTATCCCTCCCGGCAAGTCCCGCTTCTCTGTTGAAGTTGCTAAAAGTGTGAGGAAAAAGTCACAGTGCCTGCGGCATAGTAGGAACGAGTCGGGGAACGAGTCCGACGACCACAATTCTTCTCTCCCATTCGCAAAGCGAATTGTTCTCCTTATCCACTCAACACGGGAACTTGCCCAGTGACAGATCAGAATACTTGTGAGTGTCCGTTGTCTTAAATACCATGCGTTGAGTTGGACAATCGATTGGCGAGTCGGTGTTTTGCCCGTCTGATGAGATTCATCTAGGTGGTTTCTAGTTTTTGATGACGTCAAAGGACCACAATGCAAAGACACTCAGTCGATGATCTGAGGTTGTTGCTCAAACGCATGTTCGATATACTGTGGCAAGCACTCAAGGTTTGTTGAAAGATCGTCATTCGTTATCGGTACGTCACACTTGGAAGGAGAACTCACTACGTCTATGCAACTCTCGGAGGCAGCCCTTGCATCATGATGCTCAACAGGTTTAGCCATAGATGAGGCTTTTGTTGCGAGTGGTAAGGGAAGAATGTTTGCTTTCCGATCCATCTCTTGAATAGAACATCCACAGATGCCGCCTCCAGTGTCCAAAGTGCTAGAGTGCTTCTAAACGAACTCTTCGTAGCTCCTATCATATTACGATTCCGAGCATTTCGTCGCCGAAATGCTGAATATCACCACCAGGATTTCAACATGCAACAACTCGGTGTCATCTACTAGTAGTAGCACACATCAAATGAAACATCGTGCGAATGAAATAACGCTAAGCATACTCGGAGAGAAACGCCTCGAACATATCTCGCACTACTGCCGTGCTGCCACTTTGGGCTGCACACTTGCCTACAGCCTCCCAACGTTCTTGATACAACTCCATATCCGGGTTCTCCAGCATGAAGGTCCAACCATCCCAAGAAATGAGAGAGAAACGAGAGAGGATACCAGAAAGAAATTCCGAAATAGCAGGTACGGCCGCATCTTCAATGTCAGAGTCGACGACATTGATGTAAAACGGAATCAGATGAAATCGCCCCCGACATTGCCGAGTCGGAACATTGACATCTCGGGTGTTGAAGGCAAAGGCGACGGACGTCAGCGATGGACGTGTCTGCAGAAGCGATGCGAATCCCGTCAGGGTGATCCCGCCTGGCGTGTTCCAACCCCAGTCCGCATTGATGAGCAGCTTTTCCACCCGGGGCCATGCCGATACCAATGCGAGTAGTTCGTCGTCTGACAGACTCACATCCCACTGGAGATCAAGGTTCATGTCACGGAGTTTGTCGAACACCAAGCATGGCCGCAGGTCGTCAAAGCAGAGTGTTGGTCCACCGGGGTAACGGGCAAGAGTGTCCGGGGCATCGTGGATCTGAACGACTTCAAATTTCTGAATGGTGTGACCCATCCCAGATGTACGGACACCTTCCATAAAAAAGGTGAGATCATCCTTGGAAGGACAGGCATTGATAGAGACAACAAAGTCTTGGATGACAGGCAACCGAGCCCAATAGAGGAACCTTGAAATTGGGGCCAAGGGTCTGGAAAATAGTCTCAAATTCTCCAAGTTCGCAAAGCAAAGCGAGTCGGAGGGAATGATTGGATGGAATTCGGAACTCAGCATAAACCACATCCGAGTCAATGCAGGCATGCGGGACAGGTGTGCGAAAGCACTCGCATCCAAGGGAATTTCAGGACAGTCCACGCTCTGAATGTTTGACCAGCCGCAGAGACTATTGGAGACAATCCCATTAAATGCCGGTTCAGGCATACAGCCCTGGATATTAACTCTCTTGACGTTTGGGGACGTCTTGGTGAGCGACTTCAAAGGGTCCTTCAGCCTACGTAGATCCTCCCTCAGGCTTAACCCAATGTTGAGATAAATAAGGGACGGGAAAGGTAGGAGTAGTAAGGGTATGGTTTCTTTTCCTGGTTTGCAATGCAGGGATCGGAGGTTCGGGAAGAGCGGGTTGATGGAAGTAACGTTCGTGGATGTTTTGATGGAACTCCAATCGAGTCCTCCATTGAGGTCATGTATAGTCCAGACACGACGCGTGTAACTATAAAGAATATCCCATTCTGCTTGTTCGGGTGGTCTAGTAAACATATAAGTCTCCCTGGTCGTCGTCTAGCAGGGGAAAACAATGGATAATCAGTACCAACTGGAGTTGTAAAGAAAGCTGCAGAACCTTACCCAGTTCTCAATCGTTTCACGGTAAGTGGATATCTCTGGAAGACACCGCGGCAGAGGAGATGGGTCATCCAATTCCGACCAAAGTATATCCAGTGCTGGCTCCTTGAATGTGCGACACGTTCTAGCCAGTGCAGCTAGGTCGGAAAGAGCTCTTGCACGGTCAACATCGTTCCAAAAACTAGAATGATAACAATAACCAAAGATGATCGAAAGGATTTCTGTGACTTGAAGTGCACGGTGCATTCTCTGGCGAGGGTCGCAGTGAGTAGTAAGCGTTGAAGACGAGGATGGAGTTCACAATTACGCAAAACCTCAGCCCTCTACTGAATTGCTAGGGCCGTAATGGAAAACTTGCGTGCTCCATATTCCGACGAGCCGACGCGTAGGTGGTGATTTGGGAGAAGGCCACATTGTAACCAGCAATGGTCGCCATGAACCCTATCAAGTATTTAGCATGTAGTACCTATAGAACAACACTCTCCAAAAACCAGACCCGCAAGGAGAAACACACAATCGATACGATGGCAAAATACAATGACCTATGTACCAGAAAGAGAGTTCACCCTACCCAGCAATATTTCGGAAAGTCATGTTCGCGTTTTACAAAAAAGAGAGGAGAATATGCATTGTTCAAAGCAAGGCCTTCCATCCAGCCTCACGACACTTCTTGACCAAGCGCTTCACCTCCTGAGAGCGCGCGCGCGTGGTGACGAGAAGCGTGTCTGGCATGTCGACGATAACCAGATCGTCAACGCCAAGACAGGCAATCAGCCGTCCAGATCCGGGAACCACAATCCCACCCGCAGCCTGCTCGGTGAGAACTGAAAGAAATGTTTAACATGCGATCTTGGGCGTGAAGTAAGTGTATCTACCCAAGGTCGTATCACCGAGTATGCGGGGTTGATTGGATTCAGCAGGAAGGAGATCTGCGAGAGAAGAGAAGTCCCCGACATCATCCCAACCTAAAACGGGATGACGTCAGAGAAGCACTCTTTGATCCGCTAGAAGCCAGCCAACGGAACATACCAAATGTAGCTGGCACGACGGCCACCTTGCCCTCAGCTGCTGCAGGTTCTGCAACGGCATTGTCAATCGCAATCTTTTCGAGAGTAGGCCACACTTCAGCCAATGTCGCCTGACGCTTTGCTTCATCCGCCCAGACGTTTGCAATCTTTTGAAGCCCATCGTGCAGATCAGGCTTGTACTCCTTCAGGAGGCGCAACAGCACAGTAGCTTTCGTCACAAACATCCCGGCATTCCATCGGTAATTACCCGTGCCAATGTAGGCAGCGGCAGTGCGGGCATCTGGTTTCTCCTTGAAGCTAGAGACGAGTCTCGCATTTGGGGCATGCTTGATCCGAAGCTTATCACCGAGACGGATGTAACCAAATCCGGTAGATGGGTGTGACGGCGCGATGCCAATGGTGACGAGATAGTCGCCTTTGGCTACTTCGACTGCCTCCGCAATCGCCGAAAGGAATGCATCGTCACCAGAAATCATGTGATCAGCGGCAAAGGACCCAATAATCGCGTCTGGGTCTCTCTTGGCAAGGACGGCAGCCGCAAGACCAATGGCAGCCATAGACTCCTTTGGTCCGGGCTCACAAAAGAGGTTATCGGGAAGAAGATCTGGGAGTTGTTCGCGGATAGATTTGACGTGTCCTGGTCCAGCAACGACCGTCGTACGAAGTGGAGAAGAAAGAGGTAACAAGCGATCCCAGGTAGCCTGGATCAGCGATCTCCCTTTCAGGGTAAGGTCGAGGAGGAACTTGGGGTGTCCTTCTCGAGACAATGGCCAAAGGCGAGTACCAGCCCCTCCTGCGGGAATAACGACATAGAATCCTGGTATGTCACGTTGCACAAGTGAGATGGAAGTTACAGCATTGTCCCCTAGCTGGGAAGGGACAAGAAAGGCCGAAGGAGGTGTCGAAAGGATAGGAATGTGGTGAGGAGAAAGGAATGGGGATTTTGCACGCAGCTGGGGACTTCCAGGGATGGGTGTCGCGGAGCCAGGACTAGATACAAGACGACTTCCGTTGGGGGCGTAGTTCTGTTAGCAAATCGTTTAGCCGGGGTACCACAGTCGTGCCTGCCATCATTGAACGTACGTGTAAGCCCTCTTTTATTTGGCGTTCGAGACTCGCGTTGGCGAGCCTCAAGTCTGCGCATTCTTGGCGAAGCTCAGATATTTCGGTTTGCTGTGTTGACGCTCAACAAAGGCGCCAAGACCAGCAAAAAAACTGGTAGCGCACCGATCTCTGTACCGCACCCAATATTTGAGCAAACATGGCCTCTACGCTAAGACCGTTAGTGGGGGTATTTCCCTGGGCGGATGAAGCAAGAGAATAGGACATGGTGGTCTCTGGTCAAGGGTATTCGGGAGGTAGGGTGGAGTCTAGAAGTCGCGTTGAAAACGTGTCGTTCGGTTCACGAAAACTTATTCGGTTCAGCAACAAGTCGCGTGTATTTGGCTGGATCCGTCCACCCACAAGGACCAGTGAGACGCTGTGCTTTGAGTTATATACTATCAAGCGTGTTCGCGGTAAACTGGCGCGTCGCGCTCCAAATCCATCAGGTCGCCGCAGCAGGGTCAGCCGTTTCAAGCCTTCCCCAGGACAAATAAACTTTTGAACGTAACCTAGCGGGCGCCCGTAGCTCCATCATCATCACTCTCAAACTCCACCGCCTCATATTTCCGCGCCTTCTTATGCGGATTAGCTAGCGACGCGCCCTTTGGTCGGCGCGCAGTTATCGATGGCTCTGTTCGCACACAGGTCAGCCGAAAAATACAAGGTCGCACAGGCAGCGTGACACACTCGGCTCCACCTCGCCCAGAGGTGATTTCGACTTAATTTTCGCAGCCTTGACGTGCGCGAGCTCTGCCTCGAGTGCCTTGATCTTTTGTTGCGCATCAGCAGTCTCTGCCTCCGCTTGTCGTGCCGCGGACTCTGCGACGCGGGCCTTCTTCACAGGCGCATCTGTATAGGCAAGTTCAGAGTCAACCCTCCGCGACATTTCTGACGCACCCGATCTCGTGTGAGACGGTCCTGCAGTCGCGACAGTCTGGGCTGAGAATGCAGACGGGTTCAATTGGCACTTGCGTGATTGTGCTTGGAGGGCAATCTTGGGTCCATCGTCATCACAGAGCAGGAGTCAAACTTGTGTATCGTACTCCACTGAGTATCGTCGTCGCATGAGACGCTGCTTCCTTGGCAGACAGCTCCACCAGAGGAATCTGCACCGGCTTCTTCGAGGTCGGTCTCAGCGTCAGCTGCAAGTCAGAACAAGACCGTTCATCGATTGAGCACGCGGAGAAAGAGAAGTACCGAATTCACATTTATCTTGGCACCTTGGTCAGGATCCCAGTCACCAACACGCAGCTCACCGTTCACAAACGCCTCGGACAAGTTGTGAGCAAAGCCTTCCAAGACCTTGGAGCTCGGTTTGGTACCCTGCAGTGAGAGCAGTCCGTCAACGTGTCGCCCGGTCATCAAACACGGGAAATAGACTGCTAGACGAACGATAAACTGTGTGATGTCCTGTGCCGACCACGATCCACGCCACCACCTCCCCTCGGGCCCCTTCAAACCGACACACAGGGTCCAACAAGACTCGGCCACCATAGAAAGGACGACGAAGCGTTCTAAACCTTGGTAAATGACCTGAATCAGCTCATCGAGCTCTCCAAAATGAGATAGAACGTCCATGTCCATAGTCACGCGCAAACGGCAAGTAGTGGCGAAGCACAGACAGTGAGAAAGGCTTGCAGGAACGATTGTATTGAAAGTGAAACAAGAACTCGACGCGGTGCACCGCCGCCACACGGGCCCGGCATCCCGGCCCGGTAATACCATCCCACCACCAACAACAGATTTCATCTGCAGGTATACTTACATACCTTCTCAGGCAACGGCGGCTAATCTGACACCGTTTCGACTTGTTGAAAAACGGGATGATTCCCGTAGATTCAAACATCATGAACTTGTTGTCCACAATTCAACGGGATGGCTCCCGCATATCCGAACATCATCAATAAACAATTCATCAAGAGACCGGACTCTAATGAGAGAGGACGCGTCCATCACAAAGGCATCGCTTTTGGCGGGGATACAAGCATCGCAGTCGACATGAAGTGTTTGCGTGGGTCTCATAGTTGTTTGTGCAGCAGCCTTGTGGCCTCTGTCATGGGTGGCTCCATGGCTTCGCGAACTCTTCCCTGACTGTGTGTGAGGCTCCACAGCTAAGAAGGATTGACTCAGATGACCGAAGACCGGGTCAAAAGTATCAGCATGGTCCACGAGTGATAACGAATCATTCTCCATACGTGGCGACACGATGTAGGTGCAACCGCATCGCCGACGGATCGTGTACGGCCGCCTACAACGGAACTTCACGGCAAAACGTGGGCGTAATCATCCAGATTCATCTTGTCATCTACATGAGAAATTTGACTTTGATGGTGTGTTTCCATCTCGCGTTGATTTATTACTTGGCCAGTCGGCACAAACCGTGCTGACGACAGGAACTCTGCATAATTGTGGGTATGATCCGATATAACGCATCCTTACCTGTCAATTACCACGACATATTCCCATCATGGCGCGTCCACCGGGTTCCAACTTAGGGCTCCTGCTTCTCCAAGGTCAAGGCTATCCAGAAGCGCCATATCATCTGAGTCGAGTGTGAAATTGTATATTTCCGCATTGGATTTGATCCTGCTAGGAGTAGCCGACTTTGGAAGGGGAACAAACCTGTATGAACGAGAAGGAACGATGTGGAACGATTAAAAATCGATACACGCCTTCACAGTGATGGTCAGGGCAGAAAAAACGTACCCGCTCTGCAAGGACCATCTGATCAGTATTTGAGCTGGATCTCGACCGTGCTAGACGGACAGAACGCAGCGTGTGAGGGCAATGCTGCAGCATGTTGACAAAATTTCAAACCTTCTTTGCCACCCCTTGAATCACGGGATGATCCATTTGTCCGCGCAAAATAGGGCAGTAAGCCTGCACCACAATCTCGTGGCCGCGACAATATTCAACGATAGGCCGCTGCTGGCACAGGGGGTGGAGCTACGTACAAAGACGTTGCTCTATTTGATAATAAAAAAGAAGATGAACACGGAACATACCTCGATCTGATTCACAGCGGGCATCTGCAGGCCCGCATTCCTGATCTCCTCAAGGTGCCTGATGCCACTAAGTTCCGACGTTAGCCACGGAATCCAACGATAGACCTAGAAACACCAACTAATTCGACACACCAACTGTCCTGACTTTTCCCACCTTTTGAGCATCTAGCAACGCGCGATACGTCGCCAAGCGTCGCTCTGTGCCAGAGAAAGGATCATGAATTAAAAATAAGTCGATATAGTCTTTCGATCGTTGATAGACGAAAAGCATGCATAAGTTGCCGAAGACGTGATCCAACATTCGTCTCCCTACCGAAACCAAATCTTGCGAGCGACTGGTCGACGCCCTTGAGCGTGCTATCATAGCCATGCGTTTTACTAACACACTTGCTGGCTTACATGCCATCCGATAAGCGTCTCGATGGACCATGCTTTAACATGCACGCAGCGTACTGATGAACACGTCGCCTCGTTCGAGGCCACTCTCTCGGACGGCTTCACCAACTGCGGCTTCATTCTTGTATGCCTGTGCCGAATCGACATGCCTAATGAGCAGCAACCGATCTGATTTGGGTGCTGTGATTGGTACAACACATCACATGCCTGTAACCAGCTTCAAAGGCTGTTAGGACGGATGATCGTGCGTTGTAATTCTGATACACGCCAAAACCAAGAAGAGGCATCGCATGTCCTGCATCGCTCACTGTGCATGAACAAGGGACCCAAAACAGGGATGAACTCAAATACCTGACGTCAAGCGGACGCTTGATTTGATGGTAAGTGTCATGTTTGTAGAATGCGTTGTTGGTTGAGGTAAGTCCAGCGCGATGCGATATGAACAACTGATGATCGCCACAAGAAACTGTTGGCAAGGAGAATATCAGGAGGTCATGTGCGCCGGAATGCAGTGTTTCCGAGCCGAAGCAAACCGTAAACTTCCTTACGGAACTTGTGGACGGAAATTTCTATCGAGTGGCAAGGCCAAGCGCGGAACATGTGATCTCACAAAGACCTAGATCATGGTTCGAGCACACTAGTCCTCATCCATGTCGCCAAGCCCCATTTCTCTCCGTCTCGCGAGCCGTTCCCGCATGACTCTCCTTGCGTTCTCTGCGACAGATGGAAGCTGCCCTGCTTTGGCAAGTCCGACCAAGAGCGCGTGCACTAACCCGATATGGTTATGGCGGCGAAGACTATTCTCAAACTGCCCAGAGCTAGTTGAGTAAGCAGGTTCAATATCGGGGTGAATCAGCGACGTACAGCCCAGCGTTCGCGTTTCAGGTTTTCGTTGCTGATCTTCACGAGAATCTGACTGGCAGCCTGATGACTCCCTGCTTGCTGCAGGCGTTCCAGCTGCGTTTTGAGAGCAGGCAAAGGATCATCGCGAAGGGCAAGCAGACTAAACTCCAACTGGTAAGATAAGAAATCAATTCAAAAGCGGGGACCTTTACACGGAAGATCACCTACCGCCCCGGTGGGGTATGTGCTAATGCGGTGCTCAATGACCTCTCTAATTAGGCGAATATGAAACCTTTAGAGGAAAGATTTGGACGATAACGACCCACCTTGCTTTCTTTAGCCAACCTTCCCCAGATTCATCATATTCACCGTGGCGAACAGGATGTGGCTTCAATCCATCGAGTTCATAGAGACTACCCGTAACAGGAACGTAGACAACAAAGTGATAAGCATCTTCTGTCTTTTTCGGTAGGCCAAGTCCATCCAACGAGATAGAACTTGGTGGAGAAAGCGCGTTGTGCGCTTCTCGTAACCAATCCGCACTGGTGACGGCCATGCCACACATCTGCGGATCCATTCCAGCAGTGAAGCCCATCAGGTCTGCTAGCTGCGGGCCAGAAGGGAGTGATGGTATATTTCCTAGTGCGTTTATTACGGCAATGGTCGCGCAGGCATTGTTGACGGTCTGTTGTGCAAAGAACCCGGAAAAGTCTGCGTCATACTCTCCAACAATGCTGGTCGGTTCGCCGGTGGTGGAAGGCAGCCATTTGAAAAGAAATATGAGAGAATGGAGAGGTTGCAGCGCAGACAGTGCTTCAGGATCGAGCGAGTACAAGTCATCAACGATGTACGGCACCCCGAGGGTTTTCAGGAGTTCCCTGAAGCATCAACGAGAGTTCTAGTACTGTTTTAGTGAGTAAATGAGGTTGTGCACGTACGTGAAGACACCAGGATCAGATTCTGTGAGTTCCCAGCCGCTGGAATCTTCGTCAGACATGGTGGTAATTAGCTGAGCTGGGTAAACCGTGACGAACGCGTCATAGCCACGTGACAGACTTGTTTGGTAGAGGCTTTAGATCCAAACAACCTTCAAACATGTCTACCACCGCGATTGCAACAGCTGACTCCCCCTCACCAATCGTAGATGCCAGGACAGCCAACAGAGAAAGATTTGAGCTAGAGCTCGAATTCGTGCAATCGCTTGCAAATCCTCACTATCTGCGCTCTCTTGCCCTACAAAACATACTCGAACAACCCGCGTTTATCAATTACCTGGAATATTTACAGTATTGGCGGGAGAAAGATTATGCTCGCTTCATACAGTCGGTGTGGCCCGGTCCTTGTTTTGATGCTGATACGACCCTTTTCGAAGCTATCCTCACGCACTGCACCATCTAGAGCTATTGCAGCACGCTCGCTTTAGGTCGGAGATTAAGAAGGACGAATGGCGAGATTATCTCAACCAACAACAATTTGATCATTGGCGGACGTGGCAAGTTTACGGCGCTGTCTTGTACCCTTGAAGATCTTATGAATTCCACGTCTAGGCGAAACTATCCTACCGCGCCTATTCCCACCGATGTTCCACATGCACAGGAACCCGAGAAACACGTCCCATAATGCACCCGTCGCGGCTTCTAATCCATTCCATTCAATTTGCGCACGCGTTGATCTTTTCAGCGGATACCATGGAGAGTCGGCGGCCGTGGGCTGGGTAGGGAGGCCATGGCTCGTAACCCGATCACCGAGCTGATCATCCGGACGATGGAACACTGAGGTAGTTTGTGTGTCTAGTTGGTTACTTGCCAGAAAGTGTACGACCCAAATTGGAATATATTTCCCACAGTGTGTACCTGCGCGTGTTCCTGCGGTTTGACGTTGTGTCTGTATGATGGCCGGCGTTCTCCAAGATTCCCTAGAACATGAACCCATATTGGCCAACGCGGAACAATGTGTAGAAGACCATGATGAAGAAAATACCTTCGACACCGGAGACGACGTCCACATTGCATCCAAGGCAGAGAAGAGAATATTCTGGTGGAGAAATGCACTCATTAATTCGTTCTTCATCTTGGCATGGTACATTGTTCCGTTTCTACCACTCGAACCACTCAACAGACCCACCTAGGTTCCTTTTTGCGACCGTACTCTCCGTGTATAACAAATGGATGTTCTCCCCAAACTACTTTAATTTCCCTTTCCCGCTATTCGTGACCACTGTCCACATGTCCATCCAGTTTCTGCTATCCGCATTGCTTAGATACATGTTCCCAAGCAGGTTCTCTTCTGACAAGAGACCATCACTACGCAGCTATAGGTGTGTGGCTCTGGACCCAAAACTACCAACTTGATACCATTTTCACAGTATCAAGGCTCTCCCCGCTTCAGTAGCAACTGGCCTCGATATCGGACTATCCAACGTCTCTCTAAAGAGCATCACGTTATCCTTTTACAGTGAGTATGCTTCATCACTCCCTCGGTGGCACACAGCATGGTTCATTAGGTGACCCCTAACCCTTATAGCCATGTGCAAGTCCTCCTCGCTGATCTTTGTCCTTTTCTTTGCATTTCTATTCCGACTGGAGGCATTCTCCGTGCGTCTTGTCATTGTGATCCTGATCATTTTTGCGGGAGTCCTGTTGATGGTCGCTTCGGAAACTGCGTTCGTCTTGTCTGGATTCCTGTTGGTCATGTTCGCAAGCGTTTGTGGCGGCCTTCGTTGGAGCCTTACGCAAGTGGCAATGCAGGATAAATCCATGGGACTCGACAACCCACCGTCCACATTATTTTGGATGTCACCAGCCTCGGCTGTATCAATAGCTGTGGTAAGTATCCTTTGGGAAGGGTGGATCAAAGTATTCTCGACCCCCTTTTTCGCCACGATGGCTTCGACGATGGATACCCTCCTCAAGTTTGTTGTCCCTGGCATCGCCGCCTTTTGCATGGTCATGAGCGAGTACTAGTACGTTTTATTGGTTTCTTTCACTCGTGCGAATACCATGAGGCTGACCACTCGTTTTCACGCAAGCATTATTCAGCGTGCTGGTGTTCTTCCGATGTCAATCGCTGGAATAGCCAAGGAAGTGTCGACGATCACGATCTCGGCCTGGTTCTTCGGGGACGAACTGACGCCGGTAAATATCACAGGTGTTGCCATTACCATTTGCGGTCCGTCCCCATTCTTGGCCCGGTGCGCATCATTGCCTGACAGAGTGAGTGTAGGCATCGCGCTCTTCACATACCATAAATATCGCAAGACGGTCGATTCGAAAGTCACTCTGGATGCGCATGGGAACGTGATACAGCTGGAAAGTGAATTTTCGAGTGGTCTGGAGTCGACGCATGACCGTGATCTGGAATTAGTCGCGAGCTCGTACGATGCCACACCTTCCCGTTCCGTGAGTTTGTCAAAAAGAAATTGTGCAAGCTCCTTCCGTGTGATTGATGCATCCGAAAAGGTCCGAGAGGACGGTCACGGGGATCTCCATAGGCACCTTCTCTTCTCGGGCGAAGAGCTCGACGAAGGGGAGGAGGATGCCGAAGAAATCCGGAGTGTGAGGAGCTCAAAGCTGAACTGGGGCGACACAGCGGATGAGACCAAGGGTGTATGAGTGATAATTTACAGTAATCATTCTGGTGAGTAGGCCTTGATTCTTGGTGAATTGAATTCAGACATTTTGTGCTAGTTGAGTGTCTCTATACCATCCTTCTAGCACGCAGAACCCTTGGAGGGCTGGCATTACGTGGGGTGCGCGACTTATATACTTCGGATGTACCGTACATTGATCCGACAACCAAATGCAGCTGCTGACGGATTTGTGCCGCTGGCGTCGGAAGTTCTCGGCAATCTCTGTGGTTGTGCAACTGTCGCGCGTTCGCCCACAAGTTTAGTTTTACTGCGGATCGGACGCCTTGAGTGAACTCAAGTGATGACATGGCGCCAGCACGTGTTGCCATCAATTAAGTTACAGGACACACAGCCAATCACTGTCCCAGACATTGTGTGAAACCTGTGATGGTCGGAAACGGAGGCATCCACACTTTCGGAGCGTAGGACCCAAACTTGACCCTTGGCAGGCCTGGATGTGGGGACAAGCTGTCTAGGCCATACCCGTGACCGGTGACCCCCAGATCGCAGAGCAGTACAAGCCCGGCCTTGGCTAAACAATTCTTGTGGAGACATTTGACGTGCTGGACTATCTCAGTGAGCACGCTCTGTTACGGTGTCTTGAGACTCATCCGATAGGAAGTGCATCAATTATGTTCGCTGTCGTGTTCCACCTTGTGAGGCGTTGCGGGCTTAATCATGATTGTCAATCCCATTACGGCATCCGCTTGAAACACTCGTAGAATTGACTAATTCCCGGCGGTTAACCTGATCAGAAATCGATTAATGCACCGCAAGCTGTGTGGCCAGTTGAGTAAGTCTTCCCTGCGGCACGCGTCTTGATCGCTTAAGAGACATACAGCGTCACAAGTGAGAATCCTTTTCACGAGCTCGAGATTCGCGGATCTGGCTTTCTGAATCGACGCTTATTGGTATTCCAGTGACAAGTGTGACAGTCCAAGAGGCCTCGAGGTGCTATATAGAGCGGCTATAAACAGTCCCATACCTTCGTCATTGAATCACTCCCCTCATCCACTAGTAATGGACGGCTATCAGTTTATTATCGAGTCTCCCCAAGAAGCTCAGAGTCACAAGAAACGCCCTCGTCTTGTCACGTCCTGCGATAATTGGTAGGTGCCTTGCGCCACAGTACAGTCCGTAATCTTCATTATTCGCCTTCAGTCGCTTAAAAAAGATCAAGTGTCTTCAACCCAGTCCGGAATCCCAATGTGAAGCTTGCAAGGCTGCGAAAATTCAATGCAGATTCCGAGATCGCGAACGCTACTTTGCCGAGCGCAGTCGAGCTATCGCCGGCCCCAGCGTTGTTCATTCAACGAGCAGACCCGAATGTTCCACGCACGACGACCCCAACGGGCCCGAATGTACCGTCCCACAATTTCCCATGGAACATGCTGCCCCCTCGTCAGTGCCTATGCAGCGCTCTTCGTCATACTCGTCACAGTCGGTCGGTCATAATAACGATGGCCATGTACGCTACCAGTCTTACCCACTTGATCACGTCAAGAATTCAGGGTCCCTCAGTAATAACCGTACCTCTCAATCCCCCACCAGTTTTTCGGACGGTCGACAATCGTCGCAATACCGTTCGTCGCAACTATTCGATACCGGTCACCCACTGTCCCCTCAGCGGGCATGGATGCAACAATTCATACAATTGTTCTTTAGCAGCATGGGCGCCCAATGCCTATTCCTCAGCTATGAAGATACATGCGACAAGTTTCGTCGTTCCACGCTGTCCCCCCTACTGTCAAATTGCATAGCAGCGTTGGGTGCCAGGTGACATACACAGTGTGGGCCACATGGCTCGGGTCTCACGTCATTGCAGGCTTTCCGATCTACCAGAGGTTGTCACAAGAGGCCCATCCGCTGTCGCCGAGGTCTACTGTGATATGGCCAAGGTAAGGCCTGCTGTCTGTTAAGGTTTCGCCAATACCAATCAACCCTGTTAGGAACAACTGTCAACAACGCTTCAACATCCTTCACTTGACACCCTCCAGGCAGCGATTCTCCTCGCGTGGGCAGAGTATAAAAGTGGTCGCGGACATGGTGCGTTCTCGGCACTGTGATTGTGCGCTCGAGGCTGACGCACCTGGGACCAGGTTTCCGTCAGTATAGCGACGTACGTGCGACCCGATCGATGTGCGGCCCAGTCTGACGCACTTTCGCAGCTTGCCATGCAAACTGCCATGGCAATGGGTTTGTCCGAAGAATCGTCGCTTCAGCTGAGTCCATATGATCCCTATCAAAATCGACTACGGACGACCTGGTCAAGTTTGAGCCAGTTGCGCCTTTATGCTTCCTCGTGTTTGTCCCCCATTTAAGCTCTCACGGTCTTCTTGACTGACCGTCGCTGATCTGCCAAACCAGTGGTGGCGCAGAAACTCGGCTGATCCATCTCCTCCCATGTTTGTCTTTGCATCCGACGGCAGAACATCACGCCATTAATTCTACCTCTCCTTCCTAATCCCACGTGGAGAGCCATCGTATTTAGCCGCACCGGTTGCAAAATCGAGCAACTGGATGTGCACCCTCTCATGCGTCGTTGTCGAAACGCCTCGAAATGGAAACACATGGATTTTTTTATTATTTATGAAAATTTGGCAGAGACAGCGGCTTTACTTTTTCATTCCGTTTTGTGTGGACCATTTGTCACGCTCAGGGAATTATTTGCTACATATGTAATTTACGTCCCGTTCTCAATATAATAGCAAAAAAAAAGGACCGCAGCGCAACAAGTTGGATGCAATCTGCGAGCGCGATATTTTCCCCTGCGTCGGGCTTGATGCCTCTCGTCTCATGTGCAGTCTGATCTGATGTCCATACACGGCCATGGCCAAATGTTTGGAGCGAGCTGCGCCGTAAGACTGTCAGATCAAATTGTCCCGAGAACTCGACAGGAACTTTAGAAACTGCGGACGTTTGTTGGACGCAGTGCCCAGCTATTCCGAGGGACGCACGTCTCACAGATATGGCTGAATCATTAATCAGGTCTTCTTGGTCATCTGGTGTTCGGCGCAAAGAACACTCCGAGTGATGGGGGCCCGACTGGCTGTGCCAAGTGGATCCATCCGAAGGCTCGGCAAAGCGGAACAATTTGGAGGAAAAAGTACGTTCGATTCTGTCACTGCGCAGCTACAACACCTGCTCGTCGTAGCACCCGCTCGATGGACTGCACACAGGTCCGTGGGCAATGGAAGTATTGCAGATAACGCACGGGATATATTCGGACACGGTCCCTTTCAAGATGCGCCTCGTCGGCTCCAAGGGATTTTGTGCGGGTCGCTGGCCCAGAGATAGCACGGTGACCTAACGATGATCACATAGTCGGACTTTGGGCTCCATCGCGTTCAACTCAGCAGTGGTCACTCGTCGAAACACCAACTGATTATCAGTCTGATTTGATGGGTGATGTGGACTGGAAACTCGTGTCATTCCTCTCGAAATGTCCCAGGCTGATGACCATGTGTAGGCCCATATGGTGCAACAGGCCATCCATATGGATTGTTCAAAACCAGTATACCCTGGCAATCAGTGTGTGTGCGATCCCATCGACCTTGTGTTACCGGACCTTCGGTGGATCTCGGTCGGTCAAGGTATGCTGATGAGCATATGTGATACACTGAAATCCGAATGAACGACTTGCACAGGCACACTTTGATCTTGAGGCCTGTTGTTGGGCAGTCAGCTGTCGAGGTACTGCATCCACCAACACATGGTTCTGAAGGGAGAATACCAAATAGTATAGAGTACTTTGATTGATGGCCCTAGGCGCGTCAACTTCCGATCTCAAAGACATTGGCGTTTTCCTTGCTGGTGCATAGATTATCTGTCAGATTTGGACCAAGCTGCGGGCCTAACTACTCAGCGGAACCAAGTGACAATCGGGTGTGCCTGACTTGCATATTTGACAACTCCCTCCATGAACACCGAGTTCGCGGGTAACCTTTCAAGGTCTTCAGGACCGACCTTCCGAAAATCCCCGCGTGGTTGTGGGGTAAAAATTAGCTGCCTTTTGAGCGTCTGTGACTGGAGCTTGCTGTACGAAAGTAACAGCGATGGCGTTTTGACGGGTCGGCGTCCCAAAGCACCGACCGCCAGATTCATGTGGTGACCAACGCCACGTCGCAGATATCATATCGCTGAGGTCCGTGAGACCAACCTGCACAGGTGCGCTACGTGAAAAGGTGTCATATGAAAACGATAGCGCTTACTTGTGCTGACAGTTGTGTGCTCACTGTGGTCGTGTTGGTAGAGAAGAAACATGACAGGGTCATGTGGATGAATGACTCCGTTACCTAAAATAGTAGTTTTGTATCATCATCATACTTTGGAGTCCTCATCATATGTATGTGACTGCGCAATCGGGGTTACGGTACAAGGTCGGCGCGTTGAGCACTCCATTGGAAGCACGGGGCTAATCACCTAACTCATTAGATTGTGCTATTTTGGGACCTTGTCCACTTGACCAGCTCGGTGCCTCGGAGGACGAGTAAAAGGTAGGATGTGGCACAGCCAAGGTTTGCTGTCAGGGTCCTAATGCCAGCATTATGATGGTTTTTTCATCTGTACATCGACCGCCACCGTCAACTTGCCACTATGCGTTAACACTGGGGCGGTTTTCTGACCAGACTGTGCCTAGCTGGTTCATCCCACTCGAATGACACCTCAACAAATGGAACCGACTTCCGTCTTTCGTTTCATGCCAGTCATTGCGTTCAATTTTTCAAACGTATTTGCGGGTGGAAGTCAATCCGTGTCTTATTGGGTGTCCCTCGTCAAATGCTCTGCAAATGTTATCAATCATTCTCTGTGCTTTACATTGTACGTGATATTTCTTTTCCCCCACCGCGGACTTCTCTAGCCTGGAGAAAGTGTAGGTGCAATTCTTCTCGTTATGTACTTCATCTCATGTAATTCGGGTATGATCACCAAAACAGCAGGATTATCCTTTCGTCGCACGGGTCTGCCACCTCAGCGTTACGATACACCGTTACAGTTTAAGCATCGTAACTGTCCACGATTATGTGAGTGGTGAGTGATACGTTTTTGTCTGGAGTTCCCGCTCATTATTGTCAATTTGTCAAACATGCTAACTTGTGGCTGTTTTCTTCATCGGCCGCAGCACAATTGTAACTGCCGGTCTTTCTGCAACACTTATTTCTCTCAGGATGAGTTATGCTCTACAGCATTCGTTCTGGCTTCACATGGCTTTCATCCACTGACACTGATGCCGCCAATCCAGAAAACTCTGTCTGACCAAAGACGCAACTGTGACACTCGCATCAACCCTGACCATCATACCGATTACGCTTCCCCATGTCAGACTGGGTTTGTAGGATCTACTCGGGTCATCGAACCTCGTGACATTCAATCCGTGAGCGGGCCGATAGGAGCCCGCGGCTGCCCATTTCTCCGAATGTGACACCATTAGGCCCCACGTCCATACCGAGTAGAGATGCCTCTGAGGCTGTTTTTGAGCGGCGTCTGGGTACACTCACATGACCCCTCTGCCCATCCACCGCTGTGTCCCAACGGGGGACAAGAATAAAATAAACCAGCCACAGGGACAGACGGCGAAATACCCATCCGATCATCGAGGAATGGAACACGTCGAGATGATGGACACCGCCTTCTCATCATCACGACATGAGGACGCGTAGGTCCGCTATTCTAATCGCCGACGACGTTACGGAACGAAACGTTTGATCTTTTTTCAAAGGACGACGAGAAGATACGGTCCCCCCCTTTTTTTTCCTTGCCGTGCTCCTTATTGTCCTGATCGATCGTGCTGAGTTGGTTTTGGGGTGCGGAAACAGGGTGCCGGGGCTTTTCGCACCGCAGCTCGCCCAGCGTCAATGCATTTGAATTGGAAGAAGCAAGGTGGTAGGTTGGACAGGTCACGAAGCGATGCGAATGTTTCAATGCACCTTGAGACTCTTGCGCGTGGATGGTTGCCATATGCAAGGGAAGTGGTTCCCACCGACGTCCTCGATTGCCGGTGCACCGGACGTGCTCAAACACAGATCTAGGCTGTGGGTGTCATCAAGCTCAGGGGTGGTTCGAGGATGGAAAGTCGGAAAGGGTATTTATTTATATTATGTATCCATCGAAGGACCAGAAGAGATAAAACATATCTACATAACGGAAAGATGGAGGGAGAAGAGACTAAGGTAAATAGAGTAGGAAGGGGGGTGTTGACATCCGTATCTACCATCTAATGAAGATTAGTCAAGAGGAAAAGGTGAAAAGTGGAGCATGAAAGGACGTTTTTAGAGCTGTGCATCTTTTATCGTGAAATGCCGACACAAATATTCACCCAACCATCTGCCCCAGCCAAACACGCGCCTAGCCAACCCATCTCCGTCTCGGGGGGTGCGGTGATTCCCTGGATCAATATGTACGCAAGCTCCGCGCCTGGTGATGGTTGTGAAGGGAATAGAAGAGGAAGGTGTGTCGATAGGTAATGAGACAGCGTATGTGGAGAACCTAGGTGTTCCAATGGCGCGATGCAAGCATACACGAGTATCCATAAGAAAATAATGCCACATGCTATCAAATCAGGTGTGCGTACCATCTTCCAATAATGGTGGCACGAGGTCTTGTATGACTGGCCCATCAGGGAGATATAGTCTCACGGGGACACTTCGGATGTTGTACGCCCCATCACGATCAGGTGCGCTTTGCTGATCGGTGGATGCCGGACGAGCATGCAACGAACCACTGGAAGGCGGCGGCGAATTCGGTCTCGTAGGTGCTGTCGTAGGCACAACCTTGGAGGCTACGCGCCAATAGTCATCAAAGTTGTCTGGAACGGGTCAATGTCGTTTGTGATTGACGAGGAATGCCCAAATCAGTCAGCCAAGCTAGCTCCAAGGCGACACGTTTTAGAGCACGAGGCCCTGGCGACGGAAAGAACTCACGTTCCTTGATACCCTCCCATATCCCGTCCTGCTCAGCCTTTCTGAGACTGGTCATGCGCTTCGTGTTGCCCCACCGAATGAAGTCGGCCTCCTTTAACTGACCCATAAACGCTTGTTTGCACGACTCGGCGGAGGGTGGCAAGAGAAGTTTTTCGGTTGGAGGCGACGCGAGATGCAGGATCAATTTCAACGGTGCGACCGGAATATTCACTCCTGATCCTGAGACGGGCGCGACGGGACGTATTGAAGCGGATATTATATGGTTGTCATAGATCAATCCAATCGGCCAATGCCTGCAATGTGCATCATATCAGCAACACAACCCACGACCACCACCGTCGCACCAAAGCGGCAGAACGGACAAAACGTTGTGAAAAAACCAGACGCACCATTTGAGCAGAGTACCCTCTTCGCTCTCGAACCACCAATCCTCCTCCTTCAATATTTTGCCAGCTGCCTCATCAAACACGATATCCATCAGGAATCTGCGTAATTCTGGCATGAGCAGGGGCAGGTAGCTGACCCTCGGAGCCTGGATGTAGTAGCATTCGAGTCCGCGATCAGAATTCGCGGGAAGTTCTTTGGGATCGACGCGAATTTCGAGTGGGACGGTGCCTTCCCATGAGAGACGTCGGAAAAGCGTAATCGAGGCGGACGTCGCGAACGCTGAGCCGGGGTGGGTGCGCGTTGTACCGTACGCAGACATTATTGGACGACGCTCGCAAGAAACCAAGCGTAGACTTTAGCGTAGTACAAGTGCACGTGATCAATGAAAGTGTACATAATTTCATTTGAACGAATCCTAGATAAAGATTCTGTCAAAGTATGTAGAAATCCCCTCTGCGCCGTGTACGATTGCACCTACGACACCATCAGGTCTCACTACGACCACCTTTTGATCACCATGCACCGTCAGATACGCTCGGTATGCGTGTCCGCCATGGTCGATCACAACGTCCACCTTCTCTACGGTCACTTCTCTGGACCCTTGAGGAAGGACGATCATGGGTTTGATCACGTCTCCGGGATGCTTTCGCAACGCCTCGAGGATACCCGCCGTCATCGACGCATTTGAGGTGAACACCAGCACTGTGTGGTGAGTAGGGCTGAACACATCAAACAGCCTTGTCTGTGCTCCGCTTGCAACCACGACAAGCTCTGGCGCATCGGGCGCTCTGTCTCCTGCCACCAACACCCCTTCGTCCAACTCTGCGTATGCTGCCACGGGTTCGGCGTGCGTAAACTCTTCCACCACGATTGGGCTTGCCCGGTAGTTCACCCCGAGCATGTTCATCCGCTTCTCACGTTTCATGGCGCCGTCGATTGTCGGTGAGACACGCATCTGGTTGAGAATCCCAGTTGTAATGTTGAGCATTTCGGCGATCACGGGAAGTCGCTCTGTGTTGTAGGAGTCAAGGAGGGTAGCTGGAGAAAGACCTTTGTAGACCAAGGAGACCTTCCAGGCTAGGTTGAGCTGAATATGCAAGACTATCAGAAAAGAAGAGAAAGGCATTCGAAAACACCTACGGCGTCTTGGGCGCAAGTGTTTAGACCTTGGCCTCCCGATGGGCTATGAACACTAGGCAGCATTAGAAGAAGCTTGCGTGAAAATGATGGTGCACATACTGTGCTGCATCTGGAATCATGTAAGTGAGGAACAACACGAGACAGAAAGTCGACTTACCACCAGCAATAAAAACGCGTCCTCCACCAAACTTGTCGACCATCCTGATGTTGGGCCTATCTCAAGCTGTGTGAGATCAGCGACTCATCCTAGGAAATACAACATACCGATACTCTGATTGAAAAACAACCTTTCGAACCTTGACCTCCCGCCCAATCACTTCAGACATGGATTTAAACAGCAACTTTTCGTCAGCGATCAATTGTTCCGGGGTATGCTCATTCGCCAACATCCAGAAAATGAAACCATCAGGAGCTATGAGATCCGTTGGGGAAAGCATACAGCTACTTAGTGATTACTAGACGGAACGCATATAATATTTTGGGACAGACACTTACAAGTTAGTCTTTCTGTTACCAAAGAAGTGCCAATGCTATATGAAAACTCGATCAGTAATCCTCATCACGAAGTTCGAGATTGTGCATACATCTCTATCAAGCCCATCAACCTCAATACAGATGTCTCCAATTACAGAAGCGATTTCTTTTTTGGTCTCTCCTAGGAAACTTAATCCTAGTTGTTTTCTGGTTACACCTTGGAGAAGCTATGAGCACAACAAGAAATTTGCGAGAGCACAGACCTTTGGCGCCGTCTGCGCCGATAAGATAGGCAGCTTCCAGTGTCTCAACCACCTCTTGACCGTCCTTCTTCTTGACCAACTTTGCGAGTACGCGCTCTCCGTCATCTTCGAATGATTGGAGCTCCGTTCCCAGTTCGACGGAACAACCATATTTGTCGAGGTGCAAACGAAAGATGCTTTCCAACGCTGGTTGACCAAAGAGCATTGGGTTATTCTATACGCCATACAATATTAGCCAACATCTGTTCTATATTCAAATGCATAGTTACTATACATAGGGGACTGAGGGCGTTGGATCGTCGTATGTGAACATTGAAAAGGTCTTGAGAGGTTCGAGCGTGCCCGGTTTGTATTCCCTCACCGGGAGTATTCGTATCGATCTTTGATATATCTCGTGCACACGGAGAAAGTGGAATACGTCGAAGGTACGGGGCTATCGAAACAGTAACGGAACGCCGAATGGTCAGTGACCACGTGGTTCATTCTATCAATACCTACCCAAATACCATGGGCACGCTGGCCGACGCGGAAGTGGGGTTCCTTATCAATGATTCGAACAGGGACACCGTTCTGCAACAGTGTGAGCGCGGTGACTAGTCCGGTTGGTCCGGCACCAGCCTAGGGTGCGATGCAAGACTGTTAGCATCCCACCCGCGGGGGGCTGTTAAAGAGGCTTACGACGAGAACGGGCGCAGCAGAAGAGGTCATTGTTCGTGAAATCTGGGGTGTGAAGCGACGACTTGGAAATTAGCAGTGCTTCATTGCACCATGCTATAACTACGCCCGCCGCCACGATCTGATAAAGAGTGAGTCGTTCAATTCCCGCTCCACGCGCAGCAGGCATCGCTTTGGTGGCA
The DNA here is from genome assembly GCA_038094075.1 of Xerocomus spinulosus. Classification (NCBI taxonomy): domain Eukaryota; kingdom Fungi; phylum Basidiomycota; class Agaricomycetes; order Boletales; family Boletaceae; genus Xerocomus; species Xerocomus spinulosus. Next base: position 11,526 of record JBBPTN010000184.1, on the reverse strand, counting down.
CTTGGCTGATTAACAATGAACCGATCTGTCAGTCGGAACTAATGGTGAACTCTAACGCTTACTATCTCAAGACTGTCCTGCTCGGTAACTTAAATGGAGCGTCATTCTAGCATGGCTCAGCTAGCGTTCGTAGAGACCAATAGTATAGTGGCATTGAATGACTTGACTTGTAAAAGAGTGGATCAGTTAGTGTCCTGGAAGTACCTGAAGACTGTGCTTCAGACAGCTGGCACTGCTTACTGACCGTTGTTCTGAATGGTAGACCGTAAAACAGAATACGCCAAGGCCCTTAGGGCGGCGACCTAAAATTAACTCGGCTCAGTTATTTTCGGGCGTGGAACTCACTGACAGGTAACTTTCTGATATACCGGTATGACACCAGTTGGGCGTCTGAGGTCATCGTTACTTGACAAAGGTCTTGTTAATGGATGTCTGCGCACCGTCCACAGCGTGCGCAATCATATTCGCAAGACCGTTTGGTCTGATCATCACTACCTTTCATCATCAAGCAGCCCCAGTTTGAAGAATGCCTGCCCCATAACGGAGGACAACCACCGGCTTGATCGCATCCTCAAGGGCGCATTGGGAGTGAGCAAGAGCAATGTGCGAGAGGTCGAGCTGAACACATCAAGCAGACAAGCGATCTCAACGATATTGGTGCGCACAAGCTCCATTCCATTGGCACAGAACTTGCCAACACTGGCCAACTCGTTTTTGGTTTGACATTAGAAGGCGCCAGCGTCTCGAAGGTCACGGATGAACGAAATGATCGCATTCGGCCTGTCATGGAGTATCAGGGTGATCGGGAGCGGCCATTTATAACCAAACACATCGTCTAGTATCATTCAACGAACTCCAAATTTGCGTACTTCTCCAGTCAAATGACCGTTGGAGACGAGGAGAGTACAGAAGAGGTGATTCCGCCAGGTTCACAAGATGGATGAACCGTGTCGCATAAAGTTGGTGGACATGCCTGTTGGTCGACGCATTTTTGTAGATATCCCTTGGTGCAAAATGGTTTCGTTGCTGTCGATTCCTTGACAGCTCTCGTTCGCGCTAGCAGCTTGAGGAGAGTGTCGCTACGTCCACACACATAGAACCATGAAATAGAAAGCCACGGGGATTCTCGAGTCGCCGAACATGATCGAGGTTGTGTCTTCGCAGTCGTCATGGACACTTTACTGTCTGGCAGAACTTTAGACCTAAGGAAAACCAAACTGCTACATACTTTGGTATAGACGAAGCAATTCCTCTCGCGTTTGCAGTACTGTGCCTCTTCAATATGGTACTGATGGCTATACTAAAATGTAGACATGGGAAGTTGAAGTTCCGCTCCGAAACTCCACTACGTCCTACATCCACTACTAGTACGAAACCGACCACAAATGGAGGGCGATTATCGATATCCATCGGTTGTAGGTCCCCTCGCGATATAAAGAGCGGAGTCTTGATGTGTAGGTGATAACCACAACATGCCCCTCGAGAGACTCGCAGTTCCTTTCGACGATACTAGTACACATCAAGAACTTGATAAGGTGGTAAACGAAGAGCTGGTGGGTGACCTACCAGATGGGCCGCTCTCGTTACGCTACCAGATTCGCGGGCTTTTCTACTACATAATCGAGGCCTCCGATGAAATGTTAGATTCCAAGTATATTTCGTGGAAAGAAAGCACGAAATTGTTCAATGCGTACCCGGAATTGATGCAGAAGCTCTCCGCCGCTTGGGAGAAAGGATCATACCGCGACATTCGAAATCTCGGTATGTTTGTTGGCATCCATCGTCAACTAGCCATCGATTCTCAATCGTTTCACCACAGCCATTCTCAGATCGGCAGCATCGCTACAGAAGCAATACATGAAATCCGCTTCAAAATGTTGGTTCTCGTCTAACCCTCTATCTGAGCCATGGTTGACAAGCAAAACATTTAACCTTAGCGTCGTTCTTCAAGGGAGAGTACCGTGGCTCCGTGGTGGACAGCTTCTACGAGTATTTGACACGTAACGAAGGGTTGTTCAATAAGCCCGAAGGCGAGAGGTATCACGCCAAGCTCTGTACCATCATTCAGGGTTCGGGCACGGGGAAATCGAGGATGCTCACAGAGGTAACCACTCGTCACTTTCACATCAATGTTTCCGTCACTAATTTTAGTCAGTTGGGAAAGAAGGATGTCATCGTCATCTATCTGAACATACGCGACAAAAAAGAAGATTACTGTTTCCCTCCACGAGATCAGATTCCAGCGGACATCTTGACCGGCTTTGTCAATTGGAGCGAAGAAAGATACTGGGAAGTCTGCTACAATTTCTTCACCGCTCTTTTCAACACCGTCGGGGAGTATCTATCAGAACATTTTGCCTCAGAGGACGCACAGGCTCGCATAATGGAGTGGAGGAAGCAGATGTGCGACATGTCTTACCCTCCGACGAGCACTACCAGGGCCGATTTCTTCAAGAAGCTTGGTGATAATTACAACAAGGCAGACAATCGTGTTGGCGACGTTTCGTCCGACGACTTGTGTGTGGAGTCAACGAGAAAAATGTCAGCCTTGCTCAATCAAACGTTCCCTGATCATTCATCCAAGCCAAAGTTGGTGGTTGCGATCGACGATGCACACACCCTTACGCGGCAGCGAGGATATTCACCAGCAGATGTTTTTCGCAATGTTGTGAAGTGGTATTCTTATTATGCTAAGGGAGCAGCTGTTTGGGTCGTGCTTGCATCGGCCGACTCGAAGATTGGAGATTTTTCACCACCCACTAAATTATGTTAGTATGACAGTTTTATTTCGTTTGACTGCTTGGTGTGTTTGACCACCCTCTTGCAGATGGCTCTGCCCTCGTTCCACTTGTGGGTGCGAAGCTCTTCCCGCCGTACACACAACTAGGGTGGGATCAGAATGCGTCACCAATCGATAAGATCGATGTCGAGAAGGTCTCTCTGACAGAGCACGTTGCTGGCTATGGGAGACCCTTGTATGACTTACTTCCCTCTTTTCGGGCTGCCGGCTAACCTGATGCTATAGATGGCTGTCACTCAAGGGTATCATTGACGGATCGAAAAACGTGCTGGACTTGACATCGGCGAAATTATGTGGCAGATGGTACGACCCAGCCGACGGAGATCAAGTGCTCGTTGTATTGGGGCAACGGTTCGCGGTGAACGTCACATTTGGCTATCCTGGTTCCATCGAGCATTTGGAGAAAGGGATGGCGGGTCATCTACGGATATGTCTCGCGACGACCATGGACCGCAGATGGTGGTTCGCGAGCTACCCATCAGAGCCGTTTGTGTCTTGCGCAGCTGCAATCAACCTGCACAGAAACGACGAGAATCTAGGTGCTTCTCTGGAAACGCTGTCGACTCTTGTCGATCAGGATGTGGTTGACATGGGTCAGCGCGGTGAACTGATTAGCCGATTACTGTGGCTTGTGGCAAAGGACTTGTACATCCGCAAACACCTGAAGCTACCCAACGAGTTTCCTTCAGAGTGGGATGGTCATTTGATCGATTGTCGAATGATCTCTGTTGTAGACTGGCTCGAATTCGTATTTGGGCCGCAGATATGGGGTGAAGAGAACAGTGAAGCATCGCTCGCACGCAAGACGTTTGGAAACGCATACTTGAATTTCTCTCACTGGGTGTGCATGGATAGAATCCTCGCTGGGTCGGGGGATGACAACGAGCTACCGTTTGTATCGGTCTTTTATCATAACGCTCACTGATCACCATAGTTTAGATTGGACCTGTTGACATTGCGTCTCTGGCAGAGGACGAGTGCGGTCCAATGCTGGCACCAACAGCCATTAGTGGACAAGGTGATACCGATGTATTTCAAGGACGAGCCTATATCGTCGACAAAAGGACGGATGTCACAGATATTCATTTCGGACCGCGTTCGTGAACTTTCGGACTCCAAGAATGCATTGAACGACGTCTCTCGGAGGCACGAGAATATAGGTGCCGACGCTTCTACCTCGGACTCGGACTCCCCTCCCTACATCGCTATCATGGCTGATCTCGGTCGACACCCATCGTTCTCTGTTGCATTTACAGAAGGGGATGCCGGTGACCGTTGTCTGCGCATCTATGCTGCTGGTATCGACAGCGGCACGTACCCATTTTTGGATAAGTATCCCCAGGTGGTGAAGACGCTTCAAAAGTTTGTTCGCGTGCAAAAGATCCCCGAGACGGAGATACCCTACAGGGAGTACCTAGACGCACAGATGAGGTTTGGCAGCACGGCGACTGCTACACACATGGAATGGGAACGTGGAAAAAATGTGCTGAGTCTTACTGGAAAGCTCGCTCGAGGGCCGTCCTAGCCTATTGACATTTGGGTTTCTTATGCCGATTGTTTTGAATTCATTCTATCTTGTGCTAAGGATGCTAATCCGAAATTACTGGCAACCTTGTGACGAGCAGTCAACTCGAGATACCAAATGCTTTCTGGAGTGGTGCTGAGTTAGTGTAGCTAGTTACAAGGCGTATTATTTACACTTGAGAAAGATCCTAGTGTCAAAGTATGCGCAAACCCTCAACACTGTGTACAACCACACTCACGCCGACACCACCAGGTCTAACCAGCCTAGTATATACGACTCCCACTTTTGCTCCACCATATTAGCGTCCAACCAGGCGCTACAACTTCAAGTGGACCACAAATCTGCAGGTTTTTGTGATGGAAAAGGTCACTGCATCTTGCATCCGCTACTAGTGCAAAACCGACCACAAATGGCATGGGTGATTATCGATCTCCATCGATTGTAGGTCCTCTCGAGCGGAGTGTTGATGTATTGGCTCGGATAAACGACAACATGCTCCTCGAGAGACTCGCAGTTCCCTTCGACGATACTACACATCAAGAGCTTGATAAAGCAGTGAACGATGCTATGGAGGATGAACTGCCCGAGGGGCCGCTCGTGTCACGCTTTGATTTTTGTCTCCTTCTCCACTTCATAATCCATTACTGCCAGGGATATTTGGGTTCCAATTATCTGGGGAGATGCACAAAATTTATCAAGGAGGTTGCGGAATTGCGAGAAGTGCTCTCCGAAGCTTGGCAGCAAAAATCGTACCGTGAAATCAGAAATCTTGGTGTGTTTCCTTTGCGACTGGCTAAGCTTCTCAATTGTTTTGCCTGGCAGCCATTCTCAGATCAGCGGCATCGCTACAGAAGCAGTACATGCAGTCGGCTTCGAAATGTTGGTACTAGTCTAACCCTCTATCTGAGCCATGGTTGACAAGCAAAACATCTAACCTTAGCGTCGTTCTTCAAGGGAGAGTACCGTGGCGCCGTGGCGGACAGCTTCTACGAGTATTTGATACGCAACGAAAAGCTGTTCAATAAGCCTGAAGGTGATGAAAAGTATCATGCCAAGCTCTGCACTATCATCCAGAGTTCCGGAACGGGAAAATCAAGGATGCTCACAGAGGTAACCACTCGTTACTTTTACATCCATGTATTTGTCATTAATTCTGTTCAGTTGGGAAGGAAAGATGTCATAGTCATCTATCTGAACATACGTGAAGAAGACGAGAATTACTATTTCCCTCCCCGAGACCAGGTTCCAGCCGACATCCTGACCAGCTTTGTCGACTGTAGTGAAGGAAGATACTGGGAAGTCTGCTACAATTTCTTCATCGCTCTCTTCGACACCATCGAGGAGTATCTATCGGAGCTTCTTGCCACAGAGAATGCACAAGCGCGCATTATGGAGTGGAGGAAACAGATGTGCGACATGTCTTACCCTCCGACGAGCACTACCAGGGCCGATTTCTTCAAGAAGCTTGGTGATAATTACAACAAGGCAGACAATCGTGTTGGGGACAATTCATTCGACATGTTGCTTGTGGAGTCGGCCAGAAATTTGTCGGCCTTACTGGATCGGACATTCCCTGATCATTCGTTCAAGCCAAAGTTGGTGATTGCGATCGACGATGCTCACACCCTTATGCAGCAGTGGGGATATCGACCAACGGATGTTCTCCGCAATCTTGTAAAGTGCTATTCTCATTACGTGAAGGGAGCAGCAGTTTGGGTCGTTCTTGCATCGGCCAACTCGGGGATTACAGACTTTTCACCGCCCACTAAAGTGTGTGAGTGTGACAGTTTTCTTTCGTTCGATTGTCTGGTGTGTTCATCCATCCTCTTGCAGACAGCTCTTCACGCATTGCACTTCTGGGATCGAAGCTCTTCCCGCCCTATACACAACTAGGATGGGATCAGAATGCGTCCCGTGTTGATATTGATGTCGAGAAGGTTTCTCTGACAGAGCACATTGCAGGATACGGAAGACCCTTGTAATACTTACCTCTCTCGTTTTTTTACTACAGGCTTACCCGAATTACCCTATAGATGGCTGTCACTCAGGAGTGTCGTCGATGGATCGAAGAACGTGCTGGACTTGACATCGGCTAAATTATGCGGCAGGTGGTACGACCCAGCTAATGGAGATCAGGTGCTTGCAGTATTTGAACAACGATTCGCGGTGACCGTCACATTCTGCCATCCCAGTTCCGTCGAGCATTTGGAGAAAGGGGTGGCGAGTCATTTACGCGTATCTCTCGCGCCCACCATGGACCGCAAGTGGTGGTTCAAAAGCTACCCATCCGAGCCGTTTGTGTCGTGTGCGGCTGCAATCAACCTGCACAGAAACGATGAGAATCTAGGTGCTTCTCTGGAAACGCTGTCGACTCTTGTCGATCAGGATATGGTTGATATGGGTCAGCGCGGTGAACTGATTAGCCGATTACTGTGGCTTGTGGCAAAGGACTTGTACATCCGCAAACACCTGAAGCTACCCAACGAGTTTCCTTCAGAGTGGGACGAGCATCTGATTGATTGTCGGATGATCTCTGTTGTAGACTGGCTCGAATTCGTATTTGGGCCGCGGATATGGAGCGAAGAGAACGGCGAGGCATCGCTCGCACGCAAGACGTTTGGAAACGCGTATTTGAATTTCTCTCACTGGGTGTGCATGGATAGAATCCTCGCTGGGTCGGGGGATGACAACGAGCTACCGTTTGTATCGGTCTTTTATCATAACGCTCACTGATCACCATAGTTTAGATTGGACCTGTTGACATTGCGTCTCTGGCAGAGGACGAGTGCGGTCCAATGCTGGCACCAACAGCCATTAGTGGACAAGGTGATACCGATGTATTTCAAGGACGAGTCTATATTGTCGACAAAAGGACGGATGTCACAGATATTCATTTCGGACCGTGTTCGTGAAATTTCAGACTCCAAGGATGCATTGAACGACGTCACCCGGAGGCATGAGAACATAGGTGGCGGCGCTTCTGCCTTTGACTCTGGCTCCCCTCCCTACATTGTTATCATGGCTGATCTTGGTCGACCACCGTCATTCTCCGTTTCTTTCACAGGAGGGGACATCGGTGACCGTTGTCTGCGCATATATGCTGCTGGTATCGACAGCAGCACCTACCCGTTTTTGGACAAGTATCCACAGGTCATGAAGACGCTTCAGAAACTTGTTCACATACTAAAGATGTCGGAGACGGAAGGACCCTACAGAGAGTACCTAGACGCACAGATGAGGTTTGGCAGCACGGCGACTGCTACACACCTGGAATGGGAACGCGGCAAAAATGTGCCGAGGTTGCCTGGAAGGCTCGCTCGAGGGCCGTCCGACTAGGTTGACATTTCAGTTACATGTACCGATTATTTTGAATTCATTTCAGTCTTGTGCTGAGCATGCTAACCTAACTGCAACTCGCCATGCCGAAACTACTGGCGACGTTGAGACGAGCAGTCAACTCGGTACAAATGTTTTCTAGAGTGGTGCTGAACGTTGCTCCCCATTATTTAGAGTAGGGATACTGTCACTGATGCTTAATAAAGATCCTGTCAAAGTATGCCCGCACACCCTCAACCCCGTGCACGATCGCACCCACGACGCCATCAGGTCTAACCACAACCACCTTCTGCTCCCCAATCGCCGTCAGGTACCCCTGATAAGCATGTCCGCCGTCGTCCACAACAACATCCGCTTTTCCCCCAGTTGCATCGGACCCCTGAGGGAGGATGATCACCAGTCTGATCGCACCATCAGGATACCCCTGTAGAACCGCACGGACATCCGTCGTCGTCGACACATTCAAAGTGAACACGAGAACGGTGTGGTAGGTCGGGCTGAATACGTCAAACAGCCTTGTCACCGTCCCGTCTCCAGCTACGACCAATCCTGGTGCATCCGGTGCCCTGTCGCCTGCGACCAACACGCTTTCGTCCAACTTGCCGTACGCACTGACAGGCTCGGCCTGCGTGAATTCATCTACGACGATCGGGCTTGTCCGGTAGTTTACCCCAAGCATCTTCAATCGGTCGTCACGTTCCAAGGCACTCTCCATTGTTTCCGCACTACGCATCTTGTCCAATATTCCAGTGGTGATATTGAGCATCTCGGCGATGACGGGAAGACGCTCTGTCGTGTAGGTTTCGAGGAGCGAGACTGGGGAGAAACCTTTGTAGACCAAAGAGACTTTCCAGGCGAGGTTGAACTAGCGAAATAGCGCTATCAGCTACGAAGATTGCCCGTTCAAGAGGACTTACCGCATCTTGGACGCTCGAGTTCAGACCTTGACCTCCAGTTGGACTATGAACACTGTGGGTCGAGGTCAAGTGAAGCCCGTAAAAAGTATCATGTACATACTGCGCCGCATCTGTGGACGCTAAGTAAGAATGTGAAATAAGAGACACATGGTTTCCTTACCTCCTACGACAAAAGCTCGTCCACGGCCAAATGTGTCAACCATCCGGATGTTGGGCCTGTCTCTAGTCACAAGAGTCCATCTTGCTAGCAAATGTGGCGCACCGAAAGTGATATAATGCGACAACCCTTTTTATGTCTATCTCATGTCCTATCAGTTCGGACATGCATTTAAACATCAATTTCTCGTCCTTGACCAGCTCCTTTGGATCATGGGCCTTGAGTGTCATGAAGAACTGAAAACCGTCGGGGGCTATTTCGTTCGTCGGACGAAGCATAACGCTACCAACCATTAGATATAATTAAGGGCACTTGAGGCAGCCAGAACTCACAAGTCGGATGATCTGTCGCCAAAGAAGTGCCAATGCTAAATGGGGATTGTACGAGTTATTCCAAATGACTTTGACTTCCATAGATGGGACAACGCATACCTGTCTGTCAATTCCTTCAATCTCCATGCAGATATCCCCTACTACCGCGGCAAAATCTTGTCTAGTCTCGCCGAGGAATGTTAGGCCGAGCTGTTTCCGAGTGACACCTACGGGGACATTAACGTGTCTCATGCAATGGAAGCGTCAGTTCATCAGTGCAACATACCCTTGGCACCATCTGCGCCGATAATAAAAGAAGCCTCAAACGTTTCAGAGAGGTCCGCGCCATCCGTTCTTTTGACCAACTTTGCTAGCACACGTTCTCCATCGTCTTCAAATGACTCGAGTTCTGTTGCTAGCTCGACAGAACGGCCATATTTCTCGAGGTGAGACCGTAATATCGCCTCTATCGTTGGTTGTCCTAGGAACATCGGGTTTATCTATCGAACCTCCAGAATCAGAAAAAATTCATAGAAAGTCAAGGGCACACTTGCATATGGAATCGAGGGAGTTGGATCAAGGTGAGTGACGAGCGGAAAAGTCTTGATAGGCTCGAGTGTGCCAAGCTTGTAGTCTTGTGCAGGAAATATCCGTTGAGCTCTCTGATGCATCTCGTAGGTACGAAGCAGATGAAACACCTCAAAGGTGCGTGGCTGTCAAACAGCGGAATGGCATATCAGCCTAAATCAGCACGTAGTGTGTTGTATGCGTACTTACCCAAACTCCATTGCTGCGCTGGCTGATACGGTAATGAGGTTCCTTGTCAATAATACGAACCGGAACACCGTTTTGCAACAGCGTCAGTGCGGCAACGAGTCCAGATGGACCACCACCAGCCTAACAAGGCTGTTAATGCTACCAGTCGTATCAATACTCGTAGAGGCGTACCACAAGAACGGGTGCAACGGAATGCGTCATGATAACGCAGCAAGGAAATGACAAGTTGACGACAGGCAGCCAAGTGGCGATTGTACTTTGCGTGATCGCATCCTGCACTTTATACTACCTCTGCATCGCTTCCGCAGTCACGATTTAGCCGGCGATGTGCGCGGAATGACTCTGCCGGTGAAAGTGTGGCATTCGGTATCCTGTATAGTCTTTTCAGTGATGCGAATGGATAGAGAAACTCCTTGCAAGGCCATGTAGAAAGCGAGTAAACTGAATTGCCGGACGATTACGTTATTTTTTCTCACAGGCACGGGACCGGAGTTTCAAAATATAGATAAGTCATTGCGCCTAGTCACCATCATTTATCGCGAGCCAGGCCAAGGCTGTTACGGCCGCTCCATGAATACTTTCGTCGGTGACTCAGTGAGAACCAATTCAATGGTATGAAATTAGGTATGAAATTCCATGCCGTTCAATACACCCTTTTGGGACTGACCACTATGCGAGTACGAGCTCTCGATACTTTTATGTCGCTGCCCTGGCCAAAATTTTTTTTAGATGATGTAGCATTCACTAACACTAGGAATCGTGTTGAAAGGTAAATACAGCAATTTACTTGAGGCAAAATGACAACGCAAGCAAAGAACCTGATAAGATTAGACATTACTATTTGCTTGACGATGGCTTTATCACGGGCATTCAAGATCGCACGCTCACTCAATCCGCGCATTTCACAGACTACTTGGGCTCTTTCGGTGAGTCGGACTACTAAGAGGGCTGAGTAGGTAATGCGGAAAAAAACTGATGACTGTTATAGTACCTAGGTACTAATTTTATCAGTTCCAATCCTGTGCATTCAATCTTCATTCATTCCATCGTACCACCTAGGCAGAGTTAGGCCTACCGACACCTGACATGAATACTCATAGCCCTCTTCTCGTGCCAGAATTATTTCATTGCATCCTGGACTGTCTTGCTACAGGTCCCGCAAGCACAGTTGAAGATCGTAAAGCGCTCGTCGCGCTAGCCCAAACATGCTGTGCATTCTCAGAGTTCTCCCTCGATCGTCTCTGGCGACGCTTGGGATCGCTCGTGCCTCTCATTCGCTGTTTTTCCCGTGTTGTCGATAGAACCAGAGCCAAGGTCAGAATTCATTCCTGCGATACAGAGTATCATTGACCATCGTACCAACAGACCCCACCGTGCCCTCAAGAATGGGTTGTCATCAACAGATACTCTCATCGTATCCAGGAACTCACCTTGGGGACTGAACCATATTCCCTATACTTCTTGGGATGTGCAAATATTGTCCTGCCCAACCTGAAGGTGCTCAGATGGGAATACAGAACTGGAGACACTAGTCCGGAATACGTCGAAGCGAATTCGGTGTGCAATCATTGGACGTTACTCAACCCCAACATGGTTACCCTCGAAATGGCCTTGGTGAAACCCTCTCATGCCAAGCTTCAATCGTTTCTCGAGAAACATCCTCTCCTCTACCCCCATTTGAAATCGATCAAATTACACTTTTA
>JBBPTN010000183.1:0-34773 GCA_038094075.1 Xerocomus spinulosus | reverse complement strand
GGCAGACGAGATCTCTATCAAGGATCACCTAAAATTTCACCCTAAGCACTCGGTCGTGGATGTGTACGATGGCCTCCTCCTACCTCTCGCGTTCCCTCGCGGCTGGGCAGTTGGGAATGACGAGCCCAGAGAAATGCCGTGTCTTCGGAACGCCAGTTTTAAAGCGGAGATAGGAATTTTCATCTCCGCGGTCCAATGCGTCATCGTGCCGTGTCTCATCGAGGTTGCATATCCTCTATTAGGTTACACAGAACCGACAAAGCTACTCGTCCGTAGGTCTCACTTGTTCCACATCGTCGGTGTCCCATCCGGCGTCATCTAAACCGGGGTTGACTCGCCTCTTGTCTTCAGTCACAACCGCATGCGCGTTCAACCACGAAAATCCAGCGGGTCGACAGAGTACCTCGGTGAAGTTGGTCCGCCAGGAACCGTATGAAAATGGGTTGGAAGGAGCAGCACCGGGTATCAATCTCTTGTGCGCCTGGTTCCTGATCTGTCCAATCACAATCAACGATCGAGTTCAAGCACTGGCAACCAACACCAAACCTGTTCAATTGTAGTCACGTTCAGTAGCAGGAGCTGAGTTGCGTCAGCTGGCGAACCAAACAGTATGTGGGGTGACACCTACTCTCATGTGATATGCAAGCAGGGCTGTCACCGGCCAGACCACAAGAATTGATAGTGCGAATGCAACTGCACTGCCCGCACCACGATTCAGGGCCTCTTGGAAACTAATACGGTCCTTTTGAGTAAGATTATAAAGATGAATAGCGGACGTGCAGACGATAAGACATAGCGTCAAGACCTGATGAAAGATGACAACGTTGTCGGCACAAAAGTCAAGCACTACCCACCGCTGAGAACAAGAAACAGAAAAAGAAAGTGTAGTTACGACGCCCGACGCAGTTGTTTACCCACTGGCAGTGGTGATCACAGTTGTCGACACAGTTATCACACTGCGGCGGAGTAAGCACGTGAACCAGACGGCGACAGAATTTGTTACCATTCTACAATGGCTCGACCGTGGAGGACGGTATGTTTTGCATGTGAGACAGTACTTGACGCGCACGCTGGAAAAGGTCGTCAGGGTGACATACAGATGGGGATGAGGGCGAGTTACGTGTCTGTCCTGATCTTTATGTCCCGCGGAAGTGGGACGCGAACGCCACCATCTGAAGGGGAGGTGGCGGGAAGAGGTGGTTCCGGGTCCAGCTCGCGAGGTAAAATTCCGGGATCGCGAAAAGCCTGAAAGAGAATGATGGGTGGTCGGACAGCGTATGCGTGAGACAGCTTACTGTAGCAAGCATGCAAGAGATGGTGAGGAGGGTCATGTAAGCACCTACTGCGGCGACTGCGGGAGATTCATTATGCCACCACCAGACACAGGTGGTGGAGAACCAGGTGGCGGATATAGCAATGACGAGTGTGAGAGATGCAATGAATGCCCAAGGAGAGTCACCACCAGTCAGGAGACGGCCAGCACAGAAAAAACGATTACGAGATGGATATAATTGAAATATACGTTTTTGAGGAGCCAAGGGGACAGCAGACAAAGGAGGGGCAGTTTGGGGTGGATCAGATATGAAGAGATTGTTGGGAGAAGGAGAAGAAGAAGGGGGTCTGCTGGGTATCTGCACGAGGGGATGGAACATGGACTGGGATGCCTGGGGAGAAGAATGCAAGACTTCATGGACTGAGTGAGGGCGATGGAGACTGCCACGAGCTGTGGAAAGAGGGATCAAGTCGGGAGTGGAATGAAGGCTGAGGTTGTGCCATACACGCTTGACACGGGAATAGAGGGGATTCGGAGGGGGATTAGAAGGGTCAGATGGTGATGGATTGGAAAGCGGTGGTGAATTTGTGGTGAGAGGCAGGAGCGGCTCCCGACTGCGCTTGACATGGGTGGTGAGACGAAGCAGGGAGGGGTCAGAGATGCGACGGAGATCTGAATCCTGGGAGCGCCGTGGTCTGACTGGCGAGAAGTCGGGAGGGGAGGGCGACGAGGGCGACGAGGGCTGGGGTCTGGAGGGACGGAAGAACGAGGCGGGAGGGAGAATACCGCCAGCATGAGAGGCGTGGGCGGGGATGTGGAAGGAGGAGATCGTGGGGGGCGACGACAGCGGGTGGTCGCGGGGCGTGCGGGGGGTTCGGGCGGCGGCGTGGTCGAAACTGGCGGGGCGGGAGGAGGACAGGTCGAGGGGGAGGGGCCGACGCGACATGGTGAGAGTCAGTGGTGCATATTCCCACGGTGCGCGATGACAGCGATCAAGCGCGCACTCTTCGTCGCCGCCCTCGACAGCCCCGACGTACCCCGCCATCTCGACCCCGCCATCGCCGCCGCCGTCACCGCCACGTCCGACGCGCTTATCATCGTCCTCCTGTCCGAAGCCTTTGCCCCGACCGCACGCCACACACAATCCTGGGTCCAAGTGCAGACCCTCCTCGCACATGTCTACGTACAGGCATCCAAGGCCGCCCACCAGCAGAACAACCTTCTCCTCGACGTCGCCGTCCTCCTCAACAGCAACTTTCCCCCCGACGCCAGCCTCCCTGCCATCGATCACTGTTTCCGCATAGATGACCGTACGTCTCTCCGCACCTGCCACCAGTCTCACCCAGTAATTGCGCTTGCCAGGCGTCTCTCTCCCTCATAGTCTCTCCTCCATCCCTTTCACCCTCCTCCGATCCCATCCTTGCCCAACACCATCTCCCGTGAACGAGCTTCCTTTCTCTCCTTCACCCTGTTATCCAGTCGTCGCTTTGGGAGGCACCTTTGACCATCTCCATGCTGGCCACAAGATACTGCTCAGCATGGCCGCGTGGATTGCAACTCGCAAGGTCATTGTTGGTGTAACAGGTAGACCGCCCCATTTCACCCTTGTTCTGTTGCTCAACTCTCCTCAGTCGACGCGCTGCTCAAGAAGAAATCATTCCCCTGTTTGCTTGAGTCGTTCCAAACAAGGTCACGCAAGACACGTTCCTTTCTCGTGCTCTTCCGTCCGGATCTCGAGTACGAGCTTACCGACCTCCAGGATGTGTACGGTCCCACCGGCTTTGACCCCAACATCCAGGCCCTAATCGTCAGCAAGGAGACGCTTCCAGGTGCGGCCGCAAGTACGCCTCTTTCCGTCTTCCGTCTTTTATCGTCTCACACTTCTCCTCACCAGTCGACATGGAGCGTGCTCGCAAGGGTTTACTCCCCCTGGAGACTTTTGTCATTGATGTCATTTCATCAAACTCCTCGAAACTTGATCATGATGATGCCGAGATTTTGAAACAGACAAAGATGAGCAGTACATTTATCCGCCAATGGATAGCTTCAAGTCATGTCCACTTGGAAAAGTGATAGCTTTGTATACAACCAGATTCATCTAATACTATTTCTGTATGTGTGCATGTTGTTGACCCATGCACATCCAAGCAAGGCTGGTCTCGTTCTTCGTACTTGCTTTCACCAACGTGCTACAAGTGCTTTCAAGCACATGTCAACCCGACTTTGACGCCCACCCAAGGTTCCTACACTTTGATCTCTCTCACCAGTTCACAGTGAATGCGGACCGTACAGCCCTCTCCGTTCAGTCGTTCCCGCAACACTTTGAGCCAACACTGTCGCTGAAAGCAGTTCCTACAGCTGTATACAAGCCACGTTCCTACGAGGCAGTTCAACGAGCTCGTTGGAGATCCATTCGCCAGGCCCAAAGCGAGTCAGTGGAATGGACTGAAACGCAAATTCTTGCACCCGATGTCACGGATAGACATACCCTCGCACAGCTCGCGCGGATGGCTGCCAACGCTTATCAGCTCCCCTGGAAAAATAACTGGTACGAACTAGACTCCGCGTGGAACATCAATACGGTATGTGGACCCAAATGATCAACGGTAACTTCCTCTGAGTGATTCATGCTAGAGCTTTCCTTTCGGCTGGGACACTGACGAGAATGGGTTTCGCGGCTTTGTATTCCGCTCGAGGGACAACTCTACCATCGTGTTATCGATAAAAGGCACAACGCTTCAAGGGCCCACGTCCAAAAAGGACAAGCTCAATGATAATCTGCTGTTCTCCTGCTGTTGCGCTCATGTCGATTTCTCTTGGGTCTTCTCGACGGTATGCGACTGCTACGACTGGTCTGGTTTTCACAGACGGTGTGATGATCCATGTCTCTCTGCCGCGCTGATCAGAGACAGCCTATTTTACTCCGCAGGCGTTGTGAGTCCCCATTAACCATTTTCAGGACATTCCTCTGAACATGGAGAAATCAGAAACTAGTCCACGACTTGCGCTTTCTCTTTCCACATGCGGATATCTGGCTAGTGGGCCACAGTCTTGGAGGTAGCCTTGCCTCTCTGCTGGGTTCCACGTTTGGGCTACCGGCAATTGCGTTTGAAGCTCCCGGAGAACGGATGGCAGCGCACCGACTCCATCTCCCACTGCCCCCATCTCAGTCCGCTACCGGCCTGCCACACGTACCCGTTACTCATGTATATCATAACGCAGATCCCATACCACAAGGCGCTTGTACAGGTATTACTTCGGTGTGCGCTCAAGCTGGCTACGCACTTGAGACTCGGTGTCATCTCGGTCAGACAATCATCTATGATACCGTAACGAAGCTCGGATGGCACGTTGATGTCCGGAAACACCCCATTAAAGAGTTGGTGTTAAATGTGCTGGAGTTGGATGGTACTTGGCCAGACGGACGGGGAAGAGAGCGGGAGGTCCCCACACCTCACGAGGAGGTCGATTGCATTGTGGGCATTGTAATCTCTGTCATGGCATGTTGTGAGTAACCTGACGACATCCGCAGGACTGTTTCAAGTGGGAGTTTGGGCACTTCAAGCACAAGACATGATTATTACCCGATGTTCGTTGCTTTGCTCAATCATTTCGCAAAACTGGGATCGTGCCCCCAGGTGCAGTAGTTGGAACCATACACTTATACGTGGTGTTCCTCCCCCCCAATGACAGCACCTTGAACAATCACCTTCCTGATGTTCCGGCTGTCACCACAGAACAAGAATCGTTCTAACCATTGTCCAAGGTTTGATTCGAGGTGGGTGTTTCGCTCAAGCTCATGGCTCCACATGGCAGGGTTTCTTGATTCGTTGCCAACGCTCACAAGCAAGGCGTCAAACGCCTTCCCTGTTTCAAATGATCCAATGCGATCCTGTAGACAACAAACCTCTGCCCCACCCATTGTCGCGAGATAAAGAAGAGTCGCAACACCAAGTTTTTTGTTAGCGAATTTCCCTTCAAGTCCACACCCGCAGTGGTCGTTGTGCTTGGGATGAGGCACGGCCTCCTCCGCTGAGCCCACGGACACATGGGAATCCCCGTGATGCTCGTAGTGTCCATCTTGATGCTCGTTACTACAATTCTGCGAGTCTGTTTGAACGGCAAGCATCTTTGAAGCAATGCTTGCCATCTGGATGGCATACAGGATTGAGGGGTTGTAGCCACCACTGACATCGGAACCGAGTCCGACCTAGTGCCCAGGATGATGAGCGGTTGAAATGTGAACACAAAAGGGCTGAAAATTCGAACCTTTACGCCACGATCCAAGAGCATACCCACTCTCGCTATCCCACTACTCAGGTAAAAGTTACTTGCTGGACAGTGGGATAGACCGGCGCCCTTTTCAGCGACGAGATCCATCTCTTCCTCCGTAAGCCAGACGCCATGTGCCAGAATGGTGTTGTGCCGGAGCAGCTTAAACTTGTTATATATACCGACATAAGAGTCAGCATTAAAGTACTTCAATGTGTCTTCCACCTCCTTTTTGTTTTCAGAAATATGCGTCTGAATGGCGACATTGGGCATTTTCTCAGCGAGCTTTCCAAGATCGGCCAACAGCTCTGGCGTACAAGAGATAGCAAAGCGGGGGGTGATAATAGGATGGACTAGCGGCTCTTGCGCTGGCGAAAGGGGAAGTGCTTGTATGTACTGTATGAGATCAGCAGTACCACTTACGGACTCTTGAACAGACTTCTCGACGTAGTAGTCTGGACAGTGCCAATTCATGTTGCATTTCTGTAGAATGAGTCAGGCGATGGAATAACGATCCAACGAGGGCAAAACATACACCGACAAATGCTCGTTGGCCTTGAATGCATGGTTAATACAGTGCGGGGATAGAGAGCTTGGCATACCTTTCTTGCGAACAATGTTTGCGAGACGCATGGTTGAGTCGCGGTGCAGGGTGCCATAGTAACAACAGGTTGTTGTCTAAGATTGCTGGAGTATATGCATGCCACCAGTGATGAATTGCTTACGCCAGACGCGATGACACGTTGGACGACATCGGTATATATGCGCTCGGCATGGTCCAAATCATCGAATTTGGATTCGACAGGAAAGGTGTACGTGTTGAGCCAATCAAGGAGTTGAAGATCACCTCCGCTGATAGGCGTCACTGAGATGTCCACGTAGAGATGTAAGATACGTACGATCCAAGGTTTGGAAACTGGCAAGCATGCTGGCGGAGATGTGAGCGGTCAGCACGACAGCGAGGAGCGACGTACGGTATGGGTGTCGATGAGGCCAGGCATGATGAACTCGCCCGGTTTCAAGTCTACGAGGGTATATGTCTGTGAGCCATGGAGAGCGACGGTATCGCGCAGATGTCCTGGGCCGACGTCGTTGACGATCCAGAGAATGTTGCCGTCCTGACCGACAGCAATCAAGCACCTTGGGAGGGCGAGGAAGCTGGTCAGCGAGCGGGGGTTGATGACGGGGCCATAGTAGATGGTGGTCATGGTACAACTTGCAGATCAGCCAGCGACTATAAAACCGTCTCCCATTTCCCACCTCTTCCTCGTCAGGTCCTCATGCCCTCCCTCCGTCGCTCCTTCTCCTCCCCCTCCGTCCGCTCCTCTCCCTACCCGTCGTCCCTTTCCGCTGCCACCGCTCGCACCCGCCCAGGCGGTCCCCATCCCCGTCGCTCAACGTCCGGTGCCACAGCCGAGCGTCAGGTCCTCGCTGACATCGAGTGGTGGCGAGTGTACGACGGCCAATGCGACCTCGACCAGCTTCGAGAGGGTGTCCAGGTGCCGGATAGTGACATCCCTCCAGGTGGCATGGTGACACTCACCAGCGGTGGAGGCTCTGTGGAGCCCTCGATCCCTCTTTCCCTACACGGCTTCTCGTTGGACTCGATGCAGGTATGGCTTCTCACCCATGCACATAGTCAGGCTAACCATCATCCTACAGTTTGTACACTCGGATACATTTGCCGTCCTTTCTGTCGCCCCCCACTCACCCAGCCGCAGTGGTCGAGACTCAACAGAGTCAACCCTAGAGTTACTCACGGCACCCCTGGAGACTGTCCAGTTTGGTCTAACAGACCCGATGACCTGTCCTTTCGACCTATACTCACCCTCCGTCACGAGACTGGACGGCCGACAAGATCTTCCTTCCTTTGGTGGTTTGCGCTCGATCTCAGCCCCCCGCCAAGGAAACCTCGAGTCGCCCGATTTTTCCGATATCGGTGGCGATACCTTCTCCATTGACCAAAACCTCTTCCAATAGTTGCACTCCACCGCGACCTCTCTCTTCTCCACCCCCTTTCACGATTACAGGCTTTTGCCTCCGGCGTCATCTCTTTTCATATAAACGCTTCTTCAACTTTAATGCACTCAACCTATCTCTTGCATATCATCCATCCTAGCATTCTCCCTTTGATTTACGTGAAAACTCTGGATCTCGTGCGATGTGACAGGCAACCTGGGATGCCATTCATCCGTCCTTCTCGTCTCTGCTCATCCTGATGATTCATGTTTTGATGACCTGCACATAAATTGCTGTCTCCAACTGTCTTTCTCCTGTTGTTGAAGCCGCCAAGCCGGCTCTCTCTCTCATACTTTCATGCATGGCTGTAACGACTCGATACGCACGTTTCCTGTTTTCTTGCTCTCGAATGCGTTTCAATTGATACAGTCTTGCTCGGGCTCTGCTCCCCAAAAATCACATACGAGTAAGTGGTATATAATAGTGCTACGCTGATGGCACTCTTTCTCGACCAGTCGTCTTCGTAGAGAACCAGGCTGAGCCGTGATGCAGCATCGCCAAAGTTGTGATCCACAGAACGTCGAACTTGAACGTGCACCAGAAATCCAGTCCAGGCGAAATTAGCAAAGAACGGCCGAGACGTTCGTTCATTTGAACAATGTCAATCCTGTCACGTATTTTAACGAGGTGACATGTTCCAAGGAAGGGTGGGTGGCCTATCTCTTCATCCCTGCGAAGATGGCAGGGCCAGACACTTTGCTCCACTGCGAAACTGCAATAGGTCCATACCGGAGCTGCACAGCTGGAAGGTGTTGTGCAACGCGACCATTCGACTCTGCATGACCTGGCGATGGTTGGCTCACGCTTTGCTGTGGTTGACCGAGGCGCGCTTTCCACGCTTTTCGGATGACTGGGCAACGAGCGAGAAGCTAGTATCAAACATATTAGCAGAGGTATATGGATTGAAAAAAGATGAACCATCGATTTTTCTACACCATCAGCGATACTTTGGATGATATTGTCTACCACTGAACGGAAATTTCCGTTTGGCTTGTCGTCTCTGAAGCGCATCATTCGCCACCGTTCGAGTTGGGGGTCCCAATGCACTTCGACGATCCGATCGTCAACTTGCTCCCCAGACAGCTTCATCCTGCTATACCGTTCGGCTTAGGGGACAACAGTGGATAAAAAGGAGACCCACTTTTCCCACTCATCGTCCTCCACAAACAACGAGTCAAAGAGCTCGTACTTTGGTTGCCCACTTTCATCTCCACAGTACATATGAAGGCCGAAGAATGGTTTTGCACGAAACTCGGGTTGGGACGGGTCTGACCCTGACGGCGGGAAACGTAGCATCAGCTTGAAGTCTATTGAGTTTTCCGACGGAGGCTTCC
Organism: Xerocomus spinulosus; assembly: GCA_038094075.1. NCBI lineage: Eukaryota > Fungi > Basidiomycota > Agaricomycetes > Boletales > Boletaceae > Xerocomus > Xerocomus spinulosus. The sequence goes on along the minus strand of JBBPTN010000183.1, from coordinate 25,875 downwards.
ATTTCAATCTGTACGAGCAATGGTTTGAATAATCAGAACCCAACATAAGCACGCTAATATACGTACATGTTCCGGTCTGTACCTGGAGTATACGGTGTCTCTCGACACGTGTAAATGAGGCCATCGTTGCCGTGTTGTAGTTTGGGTATTACTAGTCGGAATATATCTTCAATGCCATAGGAGCAGTTAATGTCCTTGACCTGAATGCTAGACCCAAGTGAAGAATTGAAACAGAATAAGACAAAGGTCGCTTACTCAAACGGTAAACTTTCAGCCATCCAAGGAAATTGTTCTCTGGCTCTGCACCATGGTCTGAAGAAACGCTCCTTCAAGCGCTTACCAGAGGATCAGGGGGAATGCTCAGACACGGCATCAACGTACCCAATAGCGTTTGTCAAGTGATCGGGACATGACGTTTTCGTTGTCAAATACGAGGCAATCAAATACCAAGTAACGAAGCGTCTCCTGGGAAGGTTGCTACGGGGTTAGTCTTGGCCGCGCATATGAGGCTTGGAGCGTACCTTCTTGCTTACAGAGTCTACATCCACTACGAGTTCTCCATCCAAAATTGTATCCATGAGAGAGTCTTTGGACCTGTCCGGGTGAGGAAACCAGAAACCAGAAACTTGGTAGTAGGCATTGTGCCGGTCAATCTGGGTGGTTTGAATGTCCAATTTGGGGGAGCTGCAGTGGAAGGCGCACCAGATAAACGACTTGACTTCCACCATTTGGATCGGTTTGCAAAAGGAAAAGGACGCGAACCCCGTCTGATTTCTCGCATACCCAGTAACTGTATGTGCGATTCAGCTATAGGACATTGCAGCACGAGCATTTGAAGTACTCTCTGCGTTCGAGCTCGGCCAGGTGGTTGAGGGAGAAGCTGACGGGCTGACTTCCGGGAAAACTAGAGGGATTGAGCTGGCTGGAGGACGGGCCAAGAACCTGGCAAGATACCGGTCATGATCAAGCTGGCAAAGCCTTGCGACATGACTTTTGAGCCATGACTCCTGGTCTGAACCGCGCGGGATGCGAAGACCAGGAATGTCTGGAATGCGCGACATGAACGAGCTGATGTATCGAGCTTGAATTTGAGGAACGAAACGGGTACAAGATACTAGTCTCAGCTTATGTAAAACGAAATCGCTCCAGCTAGCGAAGACGATGTAGCGATTAACTTGAAAACATGCCAATGAAAAAGGCAAGAATAGAGTGGAAAGAAATACGTTAGACTCTACGACTTCTCATGCTGCTCATCGGTCCTCGGCCCATTCCTAGAGCAGACGATGAGCACGATGTACAAGCACAAGAGACATTGGAAACTCACGTTCTCCTTTTTGATTTGCGCCTGGCAGACAGAGTTCAATAGGCTATTCCTGACCGTTGCACAAAATCACATACCTCCTCTTCGGGTGTAAAGTCATTGACGATGTTGAAGAGCTTTCGGATTTCCTCTGGTGTTTTGCCTTTGATCATGTTTGCAACGGTTTTGCAACCAACGTCCCTAGGAGCAGTTGAGCGGCTGGGGTCAACGGAACGATGTGGTACTCACAAGAGCGATTTGATGTCGAGGTAGTTGGCGGCGAGAATGATCTCGAACAGCATCTCCTGGTCGACGGTGATAAACTTTTGATCCCATTCACTGATGTCGGTCGTGCGTTTGCGGGTCTCGTCCTGGGTTTGGTCAGAGTCCGCACTAGGAAGCGGCTCCCCGCGGTGATGTTCGCAGTATTCGAGGACCTGACGCTGGTGATCAGCCAAGGCCAAGTGGCATGCAGACGATTGGTTGATCATTGGGAAAATCACCTTCTTGAGCACGCTGGAGGATACGTTGGGCAACGGGATGGGCTGATCGCTCTCGCCAACGTCTGTCGCCATGAGCAGAGTGAAAGATGATTTAAAGGAGACGTTACCTTCGAGCATGTTCTTGATGAGCACGCTGCGCTCGACGACTTCCTTGTCTGCGTGAAACTGCTCGTTGTCGGATGTGACGAGGAGAACCATTTTGTGAGGGGCTGCGGGAAAATGTGTGTGATGGTAAGAAATAGAGCGTTTTATAAGGCGGCGGTTGGACCTGCTGTGGCACAACAAGTCAACAACATGCCTTGTCTCACCGGTCCCTTTTCTTTGCTAGGTCCTGTCGATCCTATCCGATCAGCTACACCTCCTCACCGCACACAGGATCCATCCGCACCGCAACAAAACGTGCGGGGGGCACCGTGCGCAACCACGGCGGCTCTCCTGGGAAGCGCCTTGGCTTGAAGAAATTCTCGGGTGTGCTCCATTTCAGCGCATGTCTTTTGGCTCTGACCAGACCAGACCAGTATGTCATTCCTGGCAACATCATCGTTCGCCAACGCGGAACCCAGTTCCATCCTGGTCAAAACGTATGCCACCCGTGCTATCTTGGTGTCGCACGCTCACTTGCCGCAGGTCGCGATGGGGCGTGACCACACGATATATGCCACCGTCCCAGGCTACGTCCGGTTCTACAAGCAAAAGTGGATGCGAACAGAACGTAAATTCGTCGGCATCGTTCTCAACCGTGGCGAAAAACTTCCAAGGGACGAGGCAGCGCTTGGGCGAAGTCGATACTGTGGACTCGTGAATCTGACACCTGGGCCATCTCAGACAGTGTCGTGATACTGCCCCTCTTGTCACCGTCGAATACCATTGTTGTAGCGACATGACAATTGATTGTTTAGACTGTCATGTCTTACCAGCTCAGTATCGCGCCTCTAAAGCCCAAAGGTATGCAGCTCATCACTTGTCGCTGCAGCGTGGCTCAGCACGATAGACGTCCCCTCGGAGGACACCCTTGTTGCACTCGGCAAAGAGCTCCTGGACTCGACAGCGACATGGAAGAAGGGGAAGACTTTCAAAGGCAAAGTCCTCACCTTGTCTCGCCCAAAGGGACCCACAGACGGTGCCCCGTGGCATTGTCGACTCAGTACACACACGCAGGTCGACGCTACCTTTGATGAGTTCTGGGAGAAACTCGGGGTGAACAAGGCAGAAAACGAGAAGGAGTTGGTCAGTTCTCCATCTCGTATACATCACTCACAGCACACCCTCTAGGTTCATCGGGGCAATCAAGCAGGTCGCCCAGGTACAGCGCATATCCGAGACACAGTCGATCTGGACGCTCTACTACACATTTCCACCCCCCGTCTCCCCGCGTGTGTTCACCGTACTCCAGACCGTTCACCTCGTCGAGTCTCCGCCAAAGTCAGGGCAAGTGTCCCTCATCATCCCCCTTATCTCTTCCAACCGTACGAACACAGGATAATTGTCTCCATCCCCATCGACTTGTCCGCAGACGAGGACCTTGCAAAAATAGAACACAAGGGCGTCAAGGGCAGATATGTCTCTGTGGAACGTCTTCTCGAACGACAAGACGGAACAGTGGAGTGGCGCATGGCTACTTCCAGCACTCCCGGCGGTAAGATTCCCTCCTTCATCTCAGAGGCGAGCCTGCCTGGCCAGATAGCAGCAGTACGCAGCTCTCTTCTTGGTTCTTACCACTTGATTTGCTTTGTCTATAGGATGTCCCACACTTTTTGAATTGGTTCCACTCTCTGCGCGAGAAAGGGGGTAATTAGCATGCCAACATTGGTGACACCACCACATTCAATCAAGTAGCGACTCGTTTCGTATGCCTTGTTCTTTACGCGAGTTCAAGGTATCTCTCCACTGGCGAACAATCAGAGCTATCTTGTTGTGCTGAACATGGTCCTACCTTCCCAGTTGGTCACCGCCCGGTTCCATAAACGCACCTCATGTTCTCTCGTCCCACCATAATGCTCGACAAAATCATCACCGAAAACTTCCCGGGCAATGCTTCCCGGGCTTGTCATCCTTGCGGTTGCTGCTTCCAGTGATCTCGGCAACATGACAACCTACTCGGCACATGTCTGAGACAGGCGAGTCATCAAACCAATCATCAACGAGCACTTGCCTCTTCTCCGGAGGATCCATTCCGTAAAACGCTTGCTGGCGGTGTTGTCAGCTTCATCTGTTTCTCAATGCCTCTCAATCCCAATTTGAAGATAGTACTGAGGGTGAAGTATGGGTTCATGTCTGCCCCTGGCACTCGGACTTCGAACCTCGTTGCTGCCGGTGGGACCGAAGGGGGTGATATAATGCGAACTGCACACCCTCGTGTGTCATAGCCATATGTCACTGCATTTGGGGCCCAATACGTTTCCCCTCCAACAAGTCGCTTATATCCATTGATGGTGGGGACAAACTACATCGTTCATGAAGGGTCGCCTCGATTGGACAACATAGAAGCTTACCAACGGCATCACTGAGAACGAACAAATGTCACGCTTACTGACCCCAACGTGAACACCCAAGCTTACCATCTGGTAGCCCATCCAGGAATCCCGCCAGGAATTGTTCTCCTTGAAGCGAAATGAATTTGGTATCTTCGAATGCGGCATCCGGACGCCCACCGGGATGCGAATACGCAAAGATATTTGATCCGGATGCATCTTGTAACGAAACGTGCGTATGCCTTTAAATTATTAGCTGTCTATAAGCGATTCGTATCTGGCACACCACCCACCCGCTACATCCAGGCAACTAGTATGAACGTCACTTTCACGATATTGTGAGGACTGCAACAAATCACGTACATTTTCCCAAGGCTTCGCCATAAAACTGGGTATAACGCCATGCTTCATCCCAATACTTTTTGCCAAGAACTTGAACAGTATGGCATTGTCCGCCATACGCGGTGCTAAAGTGTATGCTAATGCAGTCTCTAGCACGCCAGGGCCAGTCTCCGTGTCTGCAGCGGATGACGCCCTGAGACACCTATCGAAAGCTGCATTAGTACTCACGGTGGCTCTCTATCTCGATTTTGAACTTGACACTTTCGTCAATCAATTCGTTGAAGAATACTTGATTCAGCTGGGTGCGGAGGAGGGAATATCCGTGCACTTTGATCGTCAATCAATTAGAATATTATTTGAAGAAGTGAACGGAGCCAACTGACTTCCGGGTGTAAGTGGTTGAAGTCCAGAGAACTTTTTCTGTGCGACAGACTCGGCCGTCTCTGCATTTTCATGTTAACACAACAGATTGTACGTTATATTGGAGTACCTTTGAAATTGAAATACTATCCTGTATAAGTACAGCACTCTGAGTGCACGGCAGAACTCACTTCGTATTCGACACCCGCGATACATTTGAACCCCATTTGCATAGCGTGTTCACAAGTTAAACGGATGACACTTCGGGGGTCCACGCTTAAAGGCCGTAACGAAACCGGATCCAGAAAGGAGACAAGAAAGAACGGCACGTTGTTTTCCCATGGAATCCTACGGTAAGTGGTGAGATCTACTTGAGCCAAAACATCCCGGTAGCCATTTTCTCGGTTGGAAATCGCGAGTTCACGCGTGTAAACCGCATCGTGGATGTCCCAACCACTAGGAGAGGTAAATGCACCGATTCGCAAACAGGTTATGAAAGCTCAACTGACAAGATGACACTGCAAAATCCAAAACCACCTGAAGAGACTGCGCTCAGGAACTTGGACTTTGACTACAAGTGCTTAGTTAGTTAGAACGATGCTTTCGATAATCCTTACCATATATTTTCCCCTCAGAACACCATCCACTAAACCAATGTTCAGGATCTCGACATTTCAAGAAATTGGTTGAAGTAAATCACCATCGATCCCTGTGTCTGATCAGGAATGATTCAGATCGAGGACTGTGACTGACCTGCCACCTTAACCTTGGTATCGTTTCGCAAAACATCTTGAAGATCCTCGAGTGTTTTAGGGACTGAAGCTGTGTCTGTAACACTGTCAGACATGAAGGTAACAAGCTGAGATTCTATATGTAGAATACCTGATGAGCTATCACCATTTTAAAACTTTGGGAATACCTGCTCAGGTTTCTTGTCTATCTTGTGTCGGGTCTCAACTTATTGTTGGTTCAGGTAACTGAATAATATTCTCCAACATTCGCTGACAGCCAATGGCTACATAGACGATGGTTCCGTCCGCCTTTATAGCCTGGACACGTTGAGAGTCCTCAGGGCGATTCGAGGGCTTGGTCCAGTCGCATCCGTTGCCCTTCACTCCCTGTCTCCCACCGCTCACCTCTGGGTCGCATCTGGACGACAGGTGAGGAGCACAATCAACTATCGTTATTCTGTTTGTTCATGCCAAGTCACTCGAGGTGCATCGGTATTCCTTTGAGACGAGTAAACTTATCTTGTCGCCTTCGGACGTCCTACAGACATTAGACATATGCGTCGATGGCGACGATAATGTGGGCGAAGTCTGTTTTAGCACTTTAAACCTCGAGCTAGCATCGCTGACCGTCCTCGTCTACTAGCTCTCCATAAACGCGAAGGGAACAAAGATGGCCTTTTGTACAGACTCTGGGTCGGTAGGGGTCGTTGATTTGCAAACGAATGCCATCACGCGCATGAAACATGGTCACAACAACGTGAGTTATATCGCCCACCCGACTTCGATTCCTCACTCGTTTCCAGGTATGTGGTTCGATTTGCTTCGTTCCGGGCCGCCCAAGTGAGCTTGTCACTGGGGGTTACGACTATGCCTTGTTGCATTTCGACTTCATGCAAAAAAGCATTCTTTCTCGGGATGACCTGTGTTCGTTTTCTTCGTTGCGTGTTGTGGTATCAATCAAGGTACACGCTAACACTCGGCTCTCAGCGGCAGCTCTGCCATCTTGCGGAGTTTCGCTGTCTCCACCGTTCATACTCTGTCTGTCAATATCGCCAACAGGGGTAGTTGCCGCGGGAACTGCTGATGGACATCTTTATGTTGGCACGGGCGGAGAGAAATCTTTGGAAGGTGGCCGACAAAGACGACAACGCAGATGGAGAGGGTTCGATGCGGATAGCCGAGTCATTGTGAACGTCGCAGAAGGTCCCATCGTCGCTTTGTATGTCCTCTGCTATGATGCCTTGCTGATCAGTGTTCAATTTGTTACCCAGAGCATTCACTAAACCGCGAGAGCTGCTGACCTGCACACTCCTTGGCAAAGTTACTCGATACCAAATCTGTGGGACAGCTGCGAGCGGTACACTGAAATTGGAAACTCGATGGAAGGGCTGCTGTCTGACCAGCCATAAAGTGAATTCAATAGCGTTTTCAGGGGAGTCCGTCATCATAGGGGGATTCCGGAAAGATGGGACAGGTGTGATTGAAGTATGGTCTACTCGTCAAGGATGATGTGTTGTAATCGACTATCAAAAGATTTGAAGGAAAATAAAGGTCACTGTTTCTTCTTTTCCTCGAGTTCTGCTATGCGACGAAGGTGAGAATCTCTCTCTCTCCTAAGCCTCTCCAAGTATTTTTCATCCGAGACGCGTTGGCCAAACGTGACAAGTATGCGGTCCATTAACGAGCGCGAGGTAGGTGCCTCGACTGGAATGGATTGTATTGCCGTAGCTGTCAAAGGCTTTACCGAGGAGCTCTGAGCAGGATCGATGGAGCCATATTGTGGGACGACCGAATTCGCAGAGATATAATGTATCCGAACAATGTTGAACTCGTTGAAACACCACTGGAGAAGTGTACATATCAGTGCACCCGTTGTGAGGCCGGGCGCAAAGCCACGTCTTCCCCCTGCAATACGGGATCAGAGGAGAAAGGCAATAGCCCGAGATGAGGTGCCGCACGTTTCCAGGTGTTGAGAATGCCACCAGTGAGCGCACCAGTTATCACAGAGTCAAGTAGACGGGACGTCCGGATATCAGTCCAAGACAGGGAGTCCTGTTCTTCCAACAAGGGCTTGTCAACCAGGCGGGATAGCCTTTGTCTACGCAATTGATATTGCTTCCCGGGAAGCACCAATACGAGGAAAGGGCTGACCACATATTCGCGAATGCCTGCCAATGAGGGTCAGTAGGCCACGATGTACGGTACCAAGTTCAAAACGCAACTGAAAAATGTTGCAGAGACGATTCCGCTGTTCACAGCAGAGTAGACGAGAAATTTGCCCGGTGAACCATGTTTGAGGCCACCGTAAAGGCCACCGAGCGCCCCGCCAAGAAACGCTAGAGGGTAACAGGTTAGGTCGTATGGCTGCTCGTCAGTCGATGCAAGGGACGAACTTGCATGTTATAGCAACGCCTTTGAAGACTGTCTGTGGGCCTGATGGGTCCATGTCGAAAAGGCTTGACCCGACTTGGCAATTACTACAATGACTAGGGAATTGCAATCAAAGGATCTTGAAGAATGCGTGTATGAACACTTGTGCTCATCGACTACGGGTACTAACGAACATTGAACAGAAACCTAATGCGAGAGATGACTACGATTATCGACCCCGCCGACGACTACCTGACGATCACTGCAGCTGAGGAGCAGATGAAAGTCAACTACGCCAAAGCCAAGAGAGAGAACGACGAGGCATATTCAAATCTCAAATGTGTGTACTATCTGACTACCCAATCATGATTGGAAGACCGTAACTCAACAGCTCTCTCTCGTTTGTTGGATGCGGCACGGAAATCATCGACTCGACCACCGAATGTTCCGACGGTGGAGCAGCATGCTGCACGGTTAAACGAATTTGATGCATCGCGTATATCGCTTGCAAAGGCGATACGGGATGCTGAGAACTCACTGGCAAGCAAGGAAGCGGAGCTTGCTGCACTGAAAGAGACTGCACTGAAGCTAGAGGAGTCTGATCCTGCCCAAGACCACCAGCGCGATTTGGATGGCTTGACGTGGGTTCGAGCTGGGTTCTGACCTCGGTCTACTAACGCGTTATCAAAGGCTGCGTCTCAAGATATATAATGGGATGGGATTCGAACCTGTTCCGCATGAAGACGGCGGAGTGAGCAAGATGCTTATTCGTGGGTTATCTGCCTTGTCCATCCTGCAAAAGATAGTAACCATGATCAGGTGGTGCGTCTGGCGATGTTCACTGCGCCATTCTCGACGCAAACGACTTTAAGAGAGCAGAGCTAGCTTGGGGGTTGGCAACTTCATGACTTGGTCATAACATTCGGATTTCAGCAGTGAATTATCAATGGAGTGTACGAAAGACATTATAATATGCCAAAAGTGAGAATAGTATAAGATCAATCCAAGCACGTCATACTCAGGAGGGTTGGTAAAAGGCCTGAAAAGAGCGATTCACGTTGTTGTCGGCACCATAAGACACCGTAGAACCAACCTGAACTGCTGGCTTGACAATCCATATCCTCTCCTTCGACTTTTCACCTATCTCTCGTACTTTGGCTTCAATTGCGTTCTTTTTGATCTTGTGGATGCGAAGATCTTGGTAAATACTTTCAACGAGAAAGGTAAAGTTGGGAGTAGCGAGGTCGGTTATCTTGGCCAACAAGGCACCCACGTGTGCTTCAGGGAATACTGTCTTTGGCGCGGAGGTCGTCGTGCGTTTGGTAGTTGATGAAGCCATTGTACCAGAAGAGGGTTGAACCACGCCAGGCAAAGTCTGCACAGGAGAATAATAATCATCTTGGGAACACTGCCCCTCAGAAGCGACAGATACGAAAGTAAAAGGATCAAGGGGAAATGGCGAGTCTGGAAAATGGGTTGTTCATTCAATAATTGTCAAGCAAAGACCCTTACCATTCAAAAGTTGTATGCGATACGGGTTAAAGGGATCGTATTCACTGTGGCCAACGCATGATTCCCAAAATGGACCTTTCACATAGGGTACGAGTGGTACCACCATCCTTCTTTTCTTGTCCGACCGCTTTCCCATGTTTTCGGCTTTCCGTTTTGATGAAGGTGTAGCCAGATCCGAACACAAGGAAGTTGGACCATTCACGTCGAGGGCTTCATCGTCATCATCAACCAGCCAGCTATCCAAATCGGAATCCACATCCTCAGCGTCTGGCTCATCATCTTCCCCATCGTCTACCACATCGTCTGCATCGTCCGGGCCTTCGTCTTCCCAGTCTTCGCCGCTATCATATCCATAGTCGCGCGCCAGTACATCACGCTCAAGGGGTGTCCGCGGGCCCACCTCTCGAGAATTACGGGTCCAAGTCCCGTAATACCCCGGGCGCGAGTCTTCGTGGAAGATGAGCACTTTGGCCGGGAAGATGTGGCGATTTCGAAGAAGAGATAGCAAACGACGAACTTGTGTCGGATCTCCTGCAATCTCTGCATCGTTAAGTTGTGATACAGTATCCCGGACACTCTGGGGGCTGTAGGTCCTACTTGTTTTTCGGTAAGAACCAAGGCTGCTCTGGCGGAGCTCCTTCATAAACTTCTGCAAAGTTTTGGCCGAATTACCAGAAACTGTCGAAAGGGGTATCTCATCGGATAATATCCCGGAATCTTGGGTTCTTTGCACGGGTCCGCCATCATCAATACCAATGAGTTCCTCGTGACTGATCCCAGCCATCCGATCATGAAGCTTCTGTACGCCATCCACAAACCAGTTATACGGAGAGAGTTCCGCATCCTTCTTTATCGCGAATGGCTTGAACGTCCTTTGGAATTCGTTATCCGGTAGAGGGTCAGGAGGCGCATTCGAGTCTTTGACAGGTGAATCCCGGACAGAGAGTTTTGCCTTCCCGAAAAAACTAACCATGATTGAACGGGACCTGTTCTGAGCCTCTATCTGCTTTCTTTCTTTCTCTGCTTTTGCGGCCCGTTTCTCTTCCTTGTCTTTGATCTGAAGTGCAAATTGAATATGACGCGAGAAGAAAGCCATCGGATTACCTTAGCAGCTTTCTCTAGATCAAGAGCTTTCTTTACTCGTCGTTTCGATGCAAGGTTCTCATGTACCTACCATAATGTCAAGTCTGGGTTGGAAAGAACAGAGCTATTTCGAGGGCCTCACCACTTCGTCATCAGCCATGTCGTTGGGCGTATCGTTGGGTATATGATCGTCCAGGGTATTCTCATTGTTGATTGAACAGTGTGTGTCCGGTTCAGATTTGTTGACATCATTTGCGGGAGGCTTTGTGGCATTCTTTGGGTCGAGAACGGCGTCTCGCTCAGCTTGGGGAAGGCTGTCGAAAGCTGCACGCAAGTCTGCACATGCCTGTCCGTGGTCAGACTATTGGGTTGTAAACACGGTGCGAAGCCGTCGCGCACCTGGATACGCTCTGCGAGTCTTGCATCTGCACTCTCTCTAGCAGATTTTGGCAACCAATCTCTGTAGGTGTCCTGCACCTCCCATCGCCAAACACAAACCGCCGACGGAAGTTTCTGACCCAGCGGAGCGTCGAGGCCGTAGTTGATCCTATTCATCACCATTTTGATTGCATGTTCGATTGCTACAGGGGGGAGATTTGATTCGAGGCTCAGGCGGTGAGTGTCGTCGACTTCGCCTGGACCTGGAAGCAAAATTGAGCGAACCTGTCTTGTCAAGGAAACGATGCCTTTGTCGCTTGGTTGGGTTGGCAGCATTCGTGGAAGCAGCGGGGTGATAGCATACCTCTCCTGAGTTAGTTTGACTATGAGGGGTTTGTGTTCTTCCGGTATGTTTCCAAGAGGAGGATCTTGATTTTGAACACGCGAATCGAGCATCTCACGGAATTTTACAATTTCTGATTACACATTAATGTCGGTACGGCAATACGCGTCGTGCTTACTTGCCTTGCATAGTCTCTGAGGTTTTCTCAAATGAAACTGGCTTTTGCCGGAAGAGGATTTTTCCGTTCTTGAGCTCAGCGATGCGGTTTTTGGGTACTGTCACGATAAATAGTTTGTCGTCGCAGCTTCACAGCAACAGTGTGGCTTACTGGATGATGTGGATGGGCTAGAAGTCACTAATACACGCTCCTCAGTAGTCCATACACGCTTTTTACAATCGTACTCACCGACGTCTGCGACGGGGAGCGCCATGGTGGTCGAGCTGAAGAGGGCAGCTTCACGTCGCGTCGGTGGTGCAGGCGTGTGGGAATTGATTTATCATACGCGACAAGTCACGCGTTTCGACACGTCTGACAGTTCCGATGGCCTTCTTTCAGCCTCAGCAGCCCAAGAACGAGGCAGAAGTTAATCCAACTACTGTCCCTGCGCTGCAGCCATGGGTGGAAAAATAGTGTGTACATCTGCCTGTAGGAGACCTGATCTGACCACACACAGCCGTCCACGGACTATAGATGATATTTCTGCCCAAGAACACACAGTGACAGTGTTACGCAAGGCACTCTCTTCTACAAATGTTGGTTTTTGTACCACAGACCGGTATTTTTCTCTCACTCTCTCCGCAGCTTCCCCATATGCTGTTCTACGGCCCTCCAGGAACGGGGAAGACGTCTACAATTCTTGCATTGTCACGGCAGCTCTTTGGGTGTGTGATCCATTGGCATTTGTAAGTCAATTATTTACTGATTTTTCTCCAGTCCAGATAATTTCAGAGACCGGGTTCTCGAATTAAATGCATCAGACGAGCGCGGGATTTCCATTGTTAGAGAAAAGGTAAAGGCATTCGCTCGACAGACACCAAGAGCACAAAAAATTGCTTCGGACGGTAATTTGTACCCGTGCCCGCCTTACAAAATCGTTATCCTTGATGAGGCCGATTCAATGACTCAAGATGCCCAGGGTGCCCTGCGACGTATCATGGAAACATACGCGCGAATAACTCGCTTTTGTCTCGTTTGTAACTATGTGACACGGTCAGTGCACCACAACACGCCATTTAGGCACCCTAAGATCGCTTTATTTAGTATCATCGAACCATTGGCCTCTCGCTGCTCAAAGTTTCGATTTACTCCGCTCGACGCGTCATCGACATCGTCACGTCTCTCGTACATCGCTGCCGCGGAACACGTCGATATTACTTCTGAAGTCGTAGCCACACTTATAGACACATCCAATGGTGACCTCCGCCGATCAATCACGTACCTGCAGTCAGCTGCTCGACTATCTGCATCGACCAATCCGCCCACAGCAATCACTTCACGGGATATCGAGGAAATAGCCGGAGTGGTCCCGTATGCGGTGGTAAATGACTTTGCGCGGACTATTGGAATCAACGTGGAGGGGGATATGCAAGTAGATGTCATCACAGCGGCTCCCAAACAAGACGGTTTCAACAATATCCAGAAAAAGGTACGATCTATCATGCGGGAAGGATATTCTGCTTCGCAGTTACTGGTACAGGTTAAGTAGAGCAATTGCATCATCTTCGGTGTATTACTCACAAGTGGACCAGTTACACGATAAAATAGTTGCTCACCAAACATTACCCGCTCGACAAAAGGCCAAATGTGTCCTGGCAATTGCGGAGGCTGACAAGGCTCTCTGTGATGGCGCTGATGAAGAATTGTGGACGCTCGAAACTGCTTTGCAAATTCACAAGGCTTTGGCATCGTAAACAATCAAAGAGTATTCGCGCCCCCTTTTCACATCAGGGTACAATAATGTCGATTCATGTCATGCGCAAAAAAATTGGAGACAAACAGACACGAGGCAACATCGAACACCATTGCTCATTTTTGTGCAACATCCTTTCACCGAATACCTGCAGTTGCCTTTTGGAGAGCTCGCTTAATACCGAGCTGTGCTTTTCTGAGGTCATCGGCTGAGGAATCGTCCAACTCCAGCTTCTCGAGCGCGCGAGCAAGTTCAGCTTCAACCTGCTGCTTGGCTCCACGCTTAAGTTTCATACCAATATCCGGCGAGGTGATAGTACCCTCGACTTGGTGAATGTAGGCCTCTAGATCTGATTTGGCTTCATGGCGTGAAGAGAATTCCTTGTCGGCTTGCTTGTATTGCTCGGCATCCTTGATCATCTGGTCAATCTCAGCAGTGGACAAGCGACCAACCGAGTTGGTGATACCTAAAAGGAATTGAGCATATAACAGCTGGGATTGGCAATGAACGAACTGATTGACGCTTTGCGGCCGGATGCACGATCCTGAGCTGACACTTTCAGGAGCCCGTTTGCATCAACCTCGAACGTAGTCACTAGCTCAGCTTGGCCACGGGGCATAGGGGGAATGCCCGTGAGCTCGAATTCACCAAGTAAACGATTATCACGGCACTGGGTACGCTCGCCCTCGTAACTAAAGGAAGACATCAGTGCTAAATTCGGCGGTACCACAATACCAGGGCTTACACCGGGAAAGTGACAGTGGTTTGGTTGTCCTCCACGGTAGTAAACGTTCTTGACTTGTTGGTGGGAATGGGGGTATTCCGAGGAACGACTACTCCGAAAACATCGCCTTGCATCGCAACGCCGAGTGACAGGGGGGCAACATCAAGCAGAAGAAGATCGGCCGTTTTATCAGAAGTCTGCCCGGTGAGGACAGCAGCCTGTACGGCGGCGCCATAGGCAACGGCCTCATCGGGGTTAATCGATTTGTTCAATTGACGATTACCGAAATACTCCGAGACGAGGGATTGAATTTTTGGGATACGGGTTGACCCACCAACAAGGACGATATCGTCCACCTTTTCACGTGGGATCTTGGAATCCTTGAGGACTTTCTCGACGGGCTCGAGCGTGGACTTGAATAAGGTAGCGTTGATCTCCTCAAAACGAGCACGGGTTATATTTGCAGAGAAGTCTTCGCCCTTGCGGGTTGACATATTGTAAGAGAATTATACGACGAGCATAGTCGCAACAAACCTGATACAGGGAATCTACTTCAACAGTAGTCTGTGTGACGCTTGATAGAGTGCGTTTGGCACGCTCGCAAGCACTCCTCAAGCGACGGAGAGCACGGGGGTCCTCGGATATATCATGCTTCGTCTTTCGCTTGAACTCGTTTTTGAAGTGTTCCAGAAGTGCATTGTCAAAATCTTCACCACCCAAGTGAGTGTCACCAGCCGTAGCCTTCACCGCAAAAACACCACCACTGATGTTAAGAAGCGAGACATCAAAGGTTCCGCCACCAAGATCAAAAATCAGCACGTTCTTCTCGGCCTTTGATTGGCGATCCAGACCATAAGCAATAGCGGCGGCGGTAGGCTCATTGATGATGCGAAGAACATCAAGGCCAGCAATAGCGCCAGCATCCTTGGTAGCTAGTCGTTGGGAATCGTTGAAGTAGGCGGGAACACTTGAGATGTATGGTCAAAGAGATGGACGCAATTGCGCGATCAAAACTCACGTAATGACGGCCTTCTTAACGGTCTTGCCAAGTTTTGCTTCAGAAATCTCCTTCATTTTTGTGAGAACCATCGATGAAATCTCTTGAGGTGTGAATGTCTTCTCCTCTCCCAGGTAGTTGACCATGATCAAAGGAGAACCCTCTTTCTCTACTACCATGAAGGGCCATTGGGCCATATCCTAGAAAATGATAGACATGTGTGCTTCCACGAAACAGGACAACCTAATTACCTTTTTGACGTCAGGATCGCTGGAGATGAATCAGAGCTCGTGCAAGATTCTGTTCTGCGAGTGACTTACTCATAACGACGCCCGATCAAGCGCTTTGCATCAAAGACAGTGTTGCGAGGGTTCATAGCAGCCTGATTTTTGGCAGCATCACCAATCAGACGCTCCTCCGACGAAAAGGCGACATATGACGGTGTGGTCCTGTTACCCTCTTCAACCAAAAATCAGTATTGATAGGTATGAGCAACTTGAGTACGCTCACGATCATTGGCAATGATTTCAACCCGATCATTTTGCCAGACACCAACACATCTGAAGTAAGATCAGTGCCGCGACGATCATCAAGGACACGATGCATACGAGTAAGTTGTGCCAAGATCGATGCCAACAGCGCCGTCAAAAGCGTCGTCTTCCATTTTTTTTATTTTTCGTGCGGGGGAGTCGTGGTGGATGGTGGCAAGGAGCAGAAGCCTTGCTTGTAAAAAATCGATAGTGCTGAGGTAAGCATGACTATCCAGAAATTGCACCGCCACTGCCAGTGAGCACTCGCACCGACCATGGCAAGCCGACTGTGGAGACCGTCGCTCACAGCGACCAGGTGCCTTCCGGGACTCGTCAGGACGATGTACACCGCTCCTGGGAGCGAAATGACATTGCAGTCTCAGGACGACTGGCGACTCATGCAAGAGAACAGAGCCCGGTTCAAGCTTCTCCGTGCGCACACTTTCCTTTCTCGCTTGTTTCTGAGCCTCAGTTGTCACCGTAGTCGACTTGTTTAGCGAGCATGGCTCATCAAAGACTCGGGAAAATACTTACCAGCCTCACCATGCATACACTCGCGCAGTGGGACCTTCCCATGCCACTGTATCTGCCCTCATCGCCGCTGGCGCGCATCTTGGCCATACAAAATCGCTCATGAACCCAAACTTTTTGCCATATACCTTTGGAGTCCGTGCTGGTCTTACCATCATTGATTTGGATCAGACTGTCCCACTTTTACGACGGGCTGCCAATGTCGTCAGAGCAATAACCCAACGTGGAGGATCCATACTTTTTGTCGGTACACGTCCGGATCTCCGAGATATTGTCCGTAATGCAGCAAGCAGACTAGAAGACCAAGGCTATCACATCGGGGAACGATGGCTACCTGGAATCCTTACGAACAGAAGGCAGCTTTTCCCAACTGGCAATCAAAAATACATCATCAATCCCGACCTAGTCATCTTCCTCAACCCAATGGCAAACACGAATGCCATCCGTGAGTGTGCTATACAGCACATTCCAACTGTAGGCATAGTGGATTCAAACGTCGACCCTCGCATTGTCATGTACCCGATCCCAGCTAATGATGAAAGTTCACGCACTGCTCAGTTGATATCTGGTGTACTCAGCATCGCCGGGAGAGAAGGCATTCTGACCCGGCAAAGGGAGGGGCAGGAAACGGAGCGTCAAAGGGACCGGGTGATGATTTTGGAGAAACTCTCAAGTCCGGAAGCATGAATATAGATCTGAATCTTTTGTGTCGTACCATCTATCTAATCCGTGTCTGTTCCGCTTGCACATCAAACCAGTATTCTAAGCTGCTTGTTAGCTCACGCAACCAAGTAGAAACGTCGAACTCACGTTCCGCGGCAGCTAAAGCACTGACATTTGCACCCAACTTGTTAACGGTTTCAACGTACTCCTCCTCCTCCACACTATCGAATACAATGCCACCTCCAGCCTGGAAGTACGCAGTACCATCTTTAAATGTCGTCGTCCGAATGGCAATGCAAGTGTCCATGGCGTCGTCCGCAAAATCAAACCGACCCACGGCTCCAGCATAGACGCCACGTCTTTCCTTTTCCAGACTTGATATAATCTCAATCGCCTTGATCTTGGGTGCACCAGAAACAGTGCCTGCTGGGAAAATGGATCGGAACGCATCAAATCTGTGTCGAGATTTATTACCACCTCTTCCGGAAAATGATACTCGCTCACCTCGTGAGGCCATCTCGCAACATTCCAGACACTTGTGATGTCAAATGGATAACGTGGCTGAATTTTTGAACCTGCATAAGATGGTCGACCTTGACGGTCTCTGGCTTGCATACCCGGTTGACATCGTTTCTTGCAAGATCGACAAGCATAACATGCTCTGCTCTGTCTTTCTCCGATGTAGATAGCTGTTCCGCTAACAATTTGTCCTCTATACTGTCGTAAATTCAAACGCGACCAAACCAGGATTAAAAAAACAAACCATCCAATGTTTGGCCTCTTCTTATGGTACCTGCGATCGCATGATTATATACCTTGTTGGCCTCCACTTTACAAAGTGTCTCGGGACTAGCACCGACAATCTGTAGATCCCCACAGTCCAAGTAAAATGTATACGGGCTCGGGTTCACCTGGCGGAGATGTCGGTACACGTTGAAGGGATGAAGGTCTGTGGGTCGTGTGAGTCTTTGCGACGGGACTGCTTGAATGATGTCGCCTGCGACGATGTGTTCTTTGAGTTTTTTTACAAATCCTTTGTAGCCCTCCTTTCCGACGTTTGAGACAGCATCACTTCCAAGGCGGACAGGGACTTGAGAGACTTCAGGAACGATAGGAGACAGAAGAGCTTTAGCAAGTCGTCGTACTTTTGACTGCGCGGTTTGATACACGAAGGACAGATTTGCTGTTCCCGCATCTTTCGGATAGAACACGTGCGAGACGACCTTGATTGTTTGGAAAAGGTGGTCATACACCAGTAGTGTGTCTGTCATCATGAAGACAGACTCTGGGATACCGAGAGGGTCCCGCAATTCCCGAGCAGTTTTCGGTTCAAAATATTGAATGCAGTCATATGACACATATCCTATAGCGCCACCAGTGAAGGTTGATAACTCGGGAACTTTGATGTATTGATATGCCGAAAGCTCTTTCTGGAGAGCCAGCATAGGATCGCCGGTTATTTCTTCCTTGGGGCCAGTCTTGATGACCTTGATTGGATCTGCGGAGGGCAAAGTCTGTCTTGGCATGCACTCTGCGAGGTACGACGTACCTGCACCAACGAAACTGAATCTAGCAATGTTCTCCCCGGCGATCACAGATTCCAGTAGAAAGCTGTATTTCGAGTCTTTCGCAATACGGAGGTAAGCCATGCATGGCGTGATAAGATCTGCAGGGAGTTGAATGAAAATTGGTATACAATTTCCTCGTTTCTCCCGAATGATGAGCTGCTCCACGAGCGCGAGTGGTGGATATGCATTCAGCTTCTAGATGGGTATTAGACAGATGGGCATACTTTAGCGATGTCTGTTACTCGCCTGCGGGTCCATCGAGGTGGTTGAGACCAGAGCCGTTCACTTTGGGCCTTTTACCTCCACTAGTGGTGATGTCCCCTACTACCTTGACCGCTGCCACATCACAGGACTAGTGTCCAGGCAAGTTTCACATTGAAATTCCGTGCTCACAGACCGTCTTCTTGTACAGTGATGATCACGCCAAAGTTCTCGTGCGACCAAACTGCAGGCAGTGTCATCGTGTCGTTGTATTGCCCTTCAGTCCGGGTGAGTTCTGACGGTGATGCAAACGTCCCCGCCATTGTTATCTTGAGTCGGGTCCTCTTCAGGCATCCGATGTTGAAATACATGTCGACGACACATTGTTGACCGTCCACATCAATCCCTATTTTCTTCGCCTGCACTTTCCTCAAGCAGTGATCGACGATGGTAACTCAAGTGCAATTTATGATCCGGGTACTGGATACTTGACCATCACTTTGACCAAAGCTGTTAAAGGGCAGACATTTGCGGACTTGGATTTATTGTCAAAGCTGTTGGCCCCTCAGTCGCAGCCTCCAATGACACCATCAATAGAAGTTCTCGAGACTTCACCAGGAGAGGATGCCGATGGCGAATTGTCTCGTCAAGCGACACGGCTGACACTGGAAGAAGATGACGAATTCTTGAGAGGTAGCGTCGAGTGACCAGATCTCACTTCCACCTGATCAAAGTCATCTTAGCCGCGGAGAATGACTGGCAGGTTCCCCAGACACCCTCAGAAATGGCGCCCGGGCTTTATTCAATCCGGAGCCGTTATGGTTTTCTGAACATGTATAGCGGCTACTTCATGCATGTTGTCCACACCGAGAACGAAATCAACGAACTGGGTCAGAATGCTGAAAGTTGTGACCCTAATGAAAGAAGGAACCTCCGGATCATGCACGAAAATGCGAAATGGGACGCGGAACACTACATGTTTGTTTGTTTGCATTGTCTGAACATCAAGCGGAATCACACACTCTAATAGGGCAGATTATGCCGATGATGAATACATTCAGGAGCTCATCGCTTGGAATGATCCTGCGAATAGCTCGGAGGTCATATACACGGAACAAGAACAAAAAGAAATGCTTGAACTTCCGCGCAAGGAGTGTAGGCCATGCTATTATGGACTTGCTCAGACGATTGCTGATCTCGCTCTTAGTTATAATAAACATGATACAAGAACGAGACCTTTACTTGACACTAATCACCCTCCTCTTCGCTTATGCCTACGATCGACGAACTACGCTACATGAACCAACACCAGAGAGCGCTTGGACGATCTGCTCGTTGGTTCCGGCATTCTCCGCACTCGATCCGCCTCCATACACATCTGTGACGCCAGACACCACGGAGTCCCTACGGCTACTCTTCACCAATACAGACCTAATATCAACGCTGGCAGCCTCGTACAGGCGTAGCCTTGCCTTTCCCTTATATCGCTCCTTCCGACTGTCAGAAGCATGCCAAAGAGACGTTGCTTTCTACATGACACAGGGCAAAAGAATGATAACAAGATCCTTATTAGACATGAGACGAATATTGGATCATCATGAGGTCTACTATGTTTATAGCAGAGTCTGGTTGGACGACTTTTGTGTATGGACCCAAACTAGTGCGAGGTAGGCAGATCCCATTAACCGCATACCGTAGTCTCGACGGAGTTTTCAGTGACGACGTGCTGCGAGAGCTAGGTGGGAAATTGGCGACATTGCTAGTGCCAAAAAGCAGTGTAGGATGGGAGCTTGAGCAGTTGGAAGAAGCGACGCAACTAATTGCCCGCGAAGGCAGTGACAGTGACGACGAATCAACAGAGTAAACTGACTTTTTGAAGACACCTAGAAGAAAGGATGTGGATGAATACGAAATGGTCGCCGACCTGCACTGGTTCAAATGCGAGGCACGTATCTCAAACACGCCGAAAGAGAAGTCTTCCTCCTGGTCACTGTACGCAGTGTGCGGTTGGAGATTCTGTGGTTACCTGTGCAATACATCCATATCAGCTTTCAGTGCACGTTGCTCGAGGTCGTCGTATGAAAAGTTGAGGTATTCATGGACCAGTTTTGTGTCAATTGCACCGACTCCGAGGAAACATGGGTAGCGGCTACATATTACCGTGCATGGTTGCTGAGAAGCTTCATAATGCTGGCTGCTACCCGAAGCAATCAGATTCTTGACTGCGTACCAAGTTTTCCCGGAGCAACCATTGAACCATCCCACTGTGAGTGGCCGGTCTATAATTGTGCCTCATAGCATTATCATTCCAAGACTCGGCTAGACCACGAGAACGAGAACTCCGAGTGCGTGACAAATCGTAAACCATTATCTTACGCTCCCACTGTTCTGACATGTTCATCCGCTGGAAGAACATCAAAGCCACTTTGACCGAGGTCTGCGGGGAGAGTTGCCGATTCGTCCAAGGCTGAAGCATCAAGGAGTGTATCCGTTTCTTCTGTTCCAGCCACTGGTTCAGTGGATGTGGAGGGTGGGCGGAGGAAGGTGGGTGGGTGAACCAGGTTGTTAAACAAGAACTGCAAATCTATGAGCTACATCACCGCAGCGAGAGACCACAGACGCACCGTTCCGTAACTGACCAAGATAGTGATTGAGTACACTGGAACACCAACGAACAGCGATCACTTACACCAAAAATGAAAAGCCAAGCACCTGCAAGAGTGATATGGGGAACAAAAGCCGTTCCCAGCCCAGCGCGAGACTGACCAACCAAATGGAGAGGGTTCGGCAGGTATCGGTCAGGCTCCTAGCCGTAGCGCTCACGTGTCTGGTGACGCTCAGGCCAAAGTAATTGAACAGGGAGATGCTGAATGCGATAACAACTCCAGACCAGAGGACACTTGGAGTGTTGATCATTTGGTACCAACCCCTTGGTAGGTCAAAGAAAGGAGAACGGGCAGACATGGATGGATGTGCCATGAATGGCATGAGCAGGAGTATAGTCAAGGCACCGAACAAGCCTTCGAATCCTACAGCGACTAGAGGAGCAACACTCCAGCGTGCCATGATCTTCTCCTCAACTACGAACTGTGTTGCAGTGCTGCAGAGGACCACAGTCAGCATGGAAACTAAAGATGATGAGTAGATCTTACAAGACTTGAGCAAACAAGATAAAAAACACGCCTGTTTAATTATTACATCAAACAAACAAGACTGACGAAATGGTTGGCCATACCAACGAGGGCCTTTGTCACATCGACTTGATCGGAATTGCTAGTAGGTGTTACGAGATTCATGGCATCCTTGACCGTGTCTTTAATGAGAGAACCACTATAGCCAACAAGTGATACGCCGGTCATTACAGTGAGAAGGGAAATCCATCTAATAGGGGGGTTATAGAGGGAAGAGAAAGGAAGGAGAAAGACAGACTGGTATAACCAAAGGCGACGACGGAGGAAGATCACACTGAGAATGCCGACAAAAAGTACGAGTGCACCACGGGTCATCTGATAGATGGAAACAGGAGTGTACAACAGACCGATATTCATGAGCTGTAAGATGTCCCACGAGGAGACAAATCACGGAGTTAGTACTGAACGAGTTTAATAAGACGGGTGGAAAGTAATGGAAGGTGAAGACGAATGGGGAAGTTACGAACCGTAGTACCAGCGAGATCACAAGCGGCAGGGAACCATAAAAGGAGTAATTTAGAACCTCGCAGCTGCTGAGAAGGTGGAGCGGCCTTGGCCTGAAGTTGGACATGCTGGTCAGAATCGGAGGGAAGAAAGACGGGTGGGGAGCGCCTCGTGTTCAGCCACGTGTAGAGAACGGGAAGGAAGCCTAAAATAAGAGCGAAGGTGTGAGGATCTGGTGAGAATGGAGTACGTATACTGACAAAGCATCTCGCCGACTACAAGGAAAGTTAGCGAGAGGACGGCCATGCAAAAAGAAGAGGACGGACGGAACATTTGGAGGGTCTGCCATACGGGCTGCTCGTAGAGAACGTGGTTGCGGGGGTCTGGATCAAGACAGTTCTCGACGCATTGCATGTCCTAACGAGGACATGAGCAAGTGGAGTGGGCATCAAATTGACAAGCAGACCTGCCACTTGCTCCAGAGAGAGTTGCAGGAGCCCTGTAGGATGTATGAGGAGAAGAACAAGGCTACTGGACAATGCTCACGGTGATGATCATCCCAGCAAGAAGAAACGGAACGTAGAGCGACCGACGGGACATGGCAGAACGGGTTGAGGAGGAGTGTGACGCCAACGCAGCGAATGTCACATGTGACGTTCACGTGACAATCTGAGATCTCGAGGTCGTGCTTCTCGTCGACTTCCGTTTTGGGCGATACAGTCGTCGCCAACTTATTTATCGCGACTGCGTCTTCTTTTCTCTCCTTCTCTCTCTCCGCCATCTCCCCCTCGCCTCGTCCCCACCCGACGCGTCCACCATGGTCAAGCTCTCCCTCGTCTCCGCCAAAGGCAACCAAGGCGTGCGCTATTTCCCCTACAAAGGCTACCTCGGCTTAACCCCACTGCGATTCGAAGGTCGTGCGTACTCGTCTTGCCGTTTCTTGTCGCTCCCTCATGTCCTTTTTTCCAGTTGTCCGCACACAGATCGAACAGGACGCTAAACCCATCCTTGCCAAAGACATCGCCATCGCCATCCGCTGCTACGAGTCCCGCCAAGGTCGCTTGGGCTCTACCCAAACCAACATTCTTTTCGAACACTCGCTCACCCTTTGGCACAAGTCAGACTCCCAGGACTGGTCCGAGGTTGGCGATTCCGAATTCCCCTTTCGGTTCTCCGTCCCCTCCCACATCGCTGCTCCGAGCAGTGCGCTTTACTTTCAAGAGTACCGCATATTTTGGCGCATCGAGGCAGGTATGTACACCGCTAATCATCCACATGTCTCGTCTGACCCCTTTTCAGTCCTTAATCACATCCCCATTTCTGCCGTTGGCTCCCGTCAGATCAAACACTTTGATTTACCTCTCGTACGCTATGATGCTCCAACCACCATATCTCCCCCAACACCATTGACTCCGTCCTCTTCGCCATACATGACTCTGTCACGACCCAAGTCACGTGGATCGGTCATGCGCTATTGTATACTCGTACCTCCGAATCCAATCGGACCGCTGGATATTTTCTCTGTACAACTAATTGTGCAGCCTCTGGACCTTTCCGCATCGATTCGCAGCGCATCCGCTTTTGTTGAGCGGAGAATACACTTCAACGATCGGTTTGGCCCACTCGAGTCCTCTTCCGGGCCATACCGTTTTTCATCGTACACACCCCACAATCACCCAAGCTCTTCTAGTCCCACCCAGGATCGCACGTTGTCGACGTATTCCAGCAATAACAGCCCTTCGTCGCAGGATCTACTTTGCCCCGCTTCTTCACTGTCTGTAAATTCCGGTGATTCCGTACGACCGTTATTACAGCACCACGAATACGATGCAGATGATACCACACCTATTTCCTCTGGTGACCGTGGGGTCACCCACATATTTGCACATGCTGAATCTACGGGCCGCTTCTCCAGAGATTCCCTTGGGGTATGGCGGGACAACCTCACGTTTTCCTGGCCAGATACCAAATCCAATAGTCGGTGGGCAGTCGGGGAGAGTCTTCAAACTGGCCTAGCGAGTGTCAAGTTTTTTCTCCGTGTCAAGGTAAAAGTTGTCTCTTTTTGACTTTTCCACCTCCCATACTGAGCATTTACTCAGTTGGTCGTCTCTTCACTGTCGAGCTCTGCAGAAACAATAGAACTTGAAGACAAAGAACTTAGTATTGTATCCACGAATGACCTGCAAAGGCGACTTGCTCTTTCCCGGTATAGTGATTGGATGAGCACAGCTTCTGGACGTTCCAAATCAAAGTCTCCTCGGGCCTCTAAGCGCGATCGCAATACAGAACAACTTCCATCACCTCCCCGCAGTCCTCGCCAAGACCCTATTTCAGAACAGGCCGAATCTTTACCATCCTTGACAAGACTGCCTTTTTCTCCTGAACACGGCCATAAGATCTCCACCGCTTCGTCACCTTACCCAGTCGGAAATAGTAACGTGTCTAAAGCTTTGAGACGGCCGCATACTTCTGCAGGACCTCGAGACCTGTCTAGTAGACTCGATACACAAGCTCGCGAGGCTTTTCAAAATCAAAGCACCCGATTGACAGTCCGACCAGAAACAGCTCACCCTACACGTTTTCTGAGACCTCCCCCAAGTCCTCGTAGTCTTCTTCGCCAGAAATCCGCTGAAGCGTTGCGTCTAGAACCGAGTTCCAACCCAAGATCAAATGTGTGCCTAAGTGCCGGGAGTTCGCAACAGAGTCTTTTATTGGAAACGATGAACCTCGTCGATGTGCAAGCGTGGGAGCAGGAACTTGCGCGCATAGAGTCTGCAAGTCGGAGGAATAGCGCAGACATGCTGGGATTCTGGTCTCAGCGCAAAAAAGGCAGTGTGGAGCATCCTCCCATACCAACGTATTTGCACACCAAAGGTTGACCTTGCTGGCCAGGTTCTATTCGTCTCTCCTTGCACCGTTAAATGTTTCTCGCCACCAGCATCTTCGTCCAGCTAGACCTCCCGTAAAGGGACTCGTCCAATAACTTACAATGACACTTCCGTGCCATAATTTGGACAATGATTGATTAGCACCTTGTATGAACCCGCATTTAATTCACTGCACAGCGCTCTGTACTTGAACTGAGCGAACTCTTACGTGAATTCGCACAAGCATGAATTTTCCGTGGTTCAGGCTCACACTGGCGGCTAGTGGTCGTAAGTCTGTTCAAACCCACCGTCAATGCAAGAACTAAGGTGCCTCCCTTGTGCCTCCAATGCAAAGTAATGGGCGTGGGGTATCTAGTTATGCGGGGTTTGTCTGCTTGACCCATGGATTTTTATCGTTGACGCATTTTCGCAGCTACGGTGCCGACTCCTGAGCAGACGTACGCCGTGAGTGGTCGCCAACCATGGACCCTCTGTAACAATTGCAGTGCTGCTGATGCTCGGTCACTCAGGCGTTGGCCCCCGATCTCAGGCGGCGAGTGGACGCGAACCGGGCGGCCCGCCTAGCTCAAGAACAGGGTCTCAAGCAGCAGACCGAGGCACAGGCAAGCATTGGCAGTCCATCGCGCGTCGTTTGACTACAGAACCGTACGCCCCTTCCAGGCAAAGGAATTAAATGCCGCAAAACGTGCATTGGCGGATCCAGGAAAGTGAGCGGTGGTTTCATGGTCCGCTTTCGTTCTTTGGGCAGACAGCGCTAGTCTAGCCACAGGTCAGAGCTAGGTCTGTATTAGATAGCGTGTACGCAAAGAGCTTGCAATGGTCGGCTTGATTGCGG
>JBBPTN010000182.1:0-35131 GCA_038094075.1 Xerocomus spinulosus | reverse complement strand
ATTAGGTCTACAATGCTGCGGCTTTCCACCAAGCGGTGAGGTGATCCAACATCGTTTTTGAGTTGACAGCCTTTATCACATTTGCCGCGTGCGTTGCGTAGTGCGCGAGATTAGATCTGGGTCGTCGCCGTCCGTGTGTGCCGGCACCGTGTCGTGTGCACTTGGGTGCTGGTGCACACGAGGATGCGTCCGCGCATCGGACGACCGTGCACGATTAGGTGACCACTCGGTAAGATGTCTTTTCGTATGCGTGCGACATTCTACATAGGGTGTTTTTAGTCATCTCCAAGATGATCAACACTGGTGACAGGTCCGTTGAAAACTCGAGTGATGATATCTCCGCTCTCCACTCATCTTACTATATCCCTTTCGAACTTGGAGCACATCCCAGACGACGTTTTTTTTTTACAAAATTATATCCGACTTGCCCACTCTCCACATTCGCGATGCGCTATTTGCAGGCATCCGCATGTCGCACATGTCACGACTTTTGCGGTCGCATCTTCTCCTATTCGCATGGCAAAACATTGAGATATGAACCATTCCAAAAGACCCATGCTTTGCAATATGACCGTGAACTACAAACCTGTCTTGAGAGACCATATTTATCACCCTTGGTCCGGTTTGTACATGGCATGTGTGGATGAAAACTGACAAGGTTTAGTGAATAACATGGGTATACCCTAGGGTATCCAGGCTCTGACCCACACCCATACCCCAGGATACACCCACACCCACAATGTGGGTGTGGGTGTATCCCTAAGTACTGTTTTATCGAGTCATAGATCCACTTACCCTATCTGATATCCCGAAATTCTTTAGGACTTCGTCAAATGCATCAGCAAGCGCATGGCCGGTGTGCGACTTCGGAACTTCAAGAACGTCCAGAGGCATCGCAAATGGAGTGCCATTGCACTCCAGATGGACACAAAAGGCCACATATGCCCAGTGGTTAGGGGACGACCAAGCATCCGTTGTGAAGCTTAGTTTCCCCTCGTAGTCCTGGTAAGTTCAAAATAAATTCACTTATCGTTAGTGGATTACAATTGACAAACCTGTAGCATTTTTGCGATTCGCTGTCGGCCTCGTATGAAGACTTGTCGAACATCACGTGAAACGGTGATAGGTGATGGTATGTAATACTCAGGCCGTCCGGTCTTCATCAACATCAGAAAAGCACGGTCCCTGACAATGCTAAAGGGCCGCATGCTTTCACAGACCCAGCGAACAATCTCGGCACTATTAACAACATTCACAGATGCCAGTTATGAGCAAATGACCAACATACCGTGTCTCGGCCTTGGTAAGTTGGCGGTGCGAGTAGGTGATGGCACCTTTAGACCTTCTTTCGAAGGCAGCGGTGATGGTACCCGAGCGCAGGATACTTTCAACCACTTTGGTACGGACTTCTGCAGCATGTTTTGCATCATCTGCTGTGCTGATTACCTCTTCCCCCCAGCACCGCCTAGCATGCCTTCGCATGTTGCCAGTCGAGAGTGCATCTTTCTTGTCAAGAAAACGCCGAATAGTCACTTTGCAGCCTTTTGCTGAGCATCGGAAGATGTGGCTGCGTCTGCCATCCACCTCATCGATGGCGGGAACCGGCTCGAAGAATGCGTAAATGGGTGAGTTCCAGTCTTTCATCATACGCTCTATACTAATTTTAGCATGTGTTTTGCACAAGACTTTCACCATACCCAGCTGTTCTTTGGCAGTCTCATGGGTGATAGGCTCGTTATCTAATTTTGTGGCGGCCGTCTCGTGAGTTGTACAGTTTTTGTCCTGCGTTGTGCTGACTACATCGTCAGACGCATCCTCGCTAGGGGTACCATCGTCATTTGATGACAACTCTAAGCAAGCGGGGTGAGCTGGCATCAAACAAAGTAGAAAAACTGACCTTCTCGAGCCTTTTTAGATTGATGAACTGGCCCAGTCCCTTCATCGGTCCGAGTGCGCCTTTTCCATGGCAGAGTTTGAGCGGGTCCATCAAGTGCTGCACGTGCCTTCGCTGATGGTTTCGAAAGACGTTTGGATGGGTTTGGGGCAGAGTTTGCCTGCATATTCTATGTTTTGCTGTAACCAGTGGTTCAATGGGCTACAGAAATTTTCTGAGTGACACTCCGGATCATATCCCGGGCACATCCAGGTGGCTGTGAATCAGCTGTACAGATTATGGCTATATATAGATGTGTCTATGGGTGTTGCTCATGGGTATACCAAACCCACAGGATGGGTGTGGGTGTGGGTGTGGGGTGTCCAGGGAGGTGACCCACACCCATACCCCAGAGACACCCACACCCACGACCCACATGGGTATGGCATACCCATGATATACACTACTGAGAAATGAGTGGACCAGTTCAAAAAGAAGAGGGTCATCAAGGTCACTGAAGGGCTTGCGAGATATCTTAGCAACAAGGCACAGTGATCTTGGCGTGTTGACAGCAAATATTTTCCCCACTCCAGTTCAGTGAGATTAGGGAGGAGGGGAAGGTATGCATCTGGGCAGCGTTGAAGAAGAGTGGATATTCCCACAGGGACATCTGCCTCGAAAATATGAATGATCTTGACACGCTTTGCATACTCGGCCAAAGTTAACCACTGCACGTCGTCCGACACATCCTGTGAATTTAATTCTTTAGTTGCAACCTTGAATGATGCTAGCGAGGAAAACGAACGGATGGAGAAGGAAAGAGACGGCAAATGGGACTGAAGTTGTAAAGCTCACGCCAGAGAACATCCAGTGCGATCGAACTTATCAAACGACAAGTTCTTGCGACGCCTGCGAGTGTCTTGTGGCCCACAAAGTTCCGCTGAATCTCCTCCCTTGATTGCTCAGCATGATAAGCCTTGACAAGACCTGCAAACGGCCTGGGGCACTCGTCAGACAAGCGAAAGTTGCTATCTGAGAGAACAAGAAATTCGAAGATGATGTACAACACTTCTGGGATCTGAAGACAGTGATGCATGGATGTATGAGGCAGGGGTCAGACAATTATAATGCCCGGAAGTTACCGGTTACCGACGCGCCACTGAAAATCGCAATATTCCGGACCTTAACACGCAAGTCTGATTTCCAGAAGCGGCCACCACAAGGTGTGCAAGTGGATCAGCTCGCCAAACGCGCTTGCCTGCGTTCAGCAAACTCGTCAAGGTGCGTACGCGATATGCGTGTGGGAGGGGCTTGGTGGGGTCAAGCATTTTTCGTGACGAGGCCTGCCTGCGTCGACAGATGCATCACCCGCAAAAAGAAGCGCAGATCATCAGTCAGGTTGGTGGTACATAATTACATGATGGAACGCATCCTGACTATGCTGACAGCTCGAATGAGGCGCTGGGTGTCCAGGTTGATCTATCAGCCGACCCCTCGCATATACTAATGTACGTGGTGATACACTAGATTTGAAATCAAAGAATGCTGATAACCGCTAGGCCTTGGTCCAGTGGCAGCGACAAAACAGATTCACCACTGGGCCGCAACGTTTCCTACAGAAAGCAGTGGGCGACAAAAGTAAGATTATTCAAGAATATAACCCGACTACCAAGTCCCACCACCTCGACATCTAGTACGGTCGCAACTTTTCCTCGACCGCCATCCATTCCTCGCGATTGCCCCGTTCAAAACTTTCGACGTGCACCAGACGAGGCATGATGGACTTCAAACAGCGGGAAATGGTATCTACAGTCGCGTCCGTGATGGGTGAAAAGCCAACACAGACCTCGGTGATGCGTTTATTGAATACGCCCCATCCCTGATGCATCACCTCCTCCGACAATTCCGCCTTGCCATCATCGAGTACAAGACTGCCTGGAGGTGGAATCGACGCGTTGAATACGATGTGGAGGGTGCGGAGGTGCGGACAGTGTGTCAACACCGCGATCACTGCGCCGATGCTTGCTGTTGGGGTAGCCAGTATCATTGGAGGGTTCCGAGTGCCGAGTTTGAGCGTCTGCAGCTGTCCCAGTGGTGCTGTCATGCGTGCGTAATCCGCGTCACATAACTGCGCCGTGTAGAGGGTATCTAGGTCTAGCTCGCGCAATGCTGTGAACTGGACAAGTCCAGACATCGAGGATGGTTGAACCTTCAATGTATGCCAAAGGGGTACATCCGTAGTGGTCGATCTTGGATGGACAGTGAGCGATTGTAACCGGGATGTATCGAGGCAGTGGGGTAAAAGATGAAATATCAGTTCAAAGTCGGCATCCTCATAATCCTTGTCCATACCGGTGACACAGAACATGATAGGACTTGCAGACAGTCCACGAAGAAATTCCGTGCACATCAGTGGCGCCTCCACATAGTGAGATATAGCGGACCATATCGGGGATCCTGCCAGTGTATTTGGGGGAGAAGCTGTGGTAATCGATGTGAAGTGTTTCAAGCGTCTGCTGTGAGAGTAGTTCATCCATCGTAGACTGTGTTAATGCACATGTTTCGAGATGTCGCAAGTTGGGCCATTCCCGCACCAACCTGCTGATTTCTTCAATTTCTTTATGGTTTCCAGAAAGTTCGGGGACCATAGTAAGAGAGGTGATGTTTGGACAGAGTCTCGGAAGATCCATCAGCACAACCAATCTTTCCGAGGAATGAGTGGGCCAGTTCAGAAAGAGGAGTGTCAACGAGGTTACTGAAGGGCTTACGAGGTATCTCAGCAGCGCAACACGGGAATTCTTGGGTGACGACGGTGAATACTCATTCCACTCCAGTTTGGTGAGGTTGGGAAGGAGGGGAAGGTACGCCTCTGGGCAGCGCCCAAGATCAAACGAGATTCCCTTGGGGACCTTTGCCTCGAGAATACGAATAGTCTTGACACGCTTCGCATACTTTGCCAAAACTAACCACTGCGCGTCGTCTGACACATCCTACGAATGAAAGCTCAGTTTGTCAGCCATGATACTAGCGAGGACAACGAACAAGCGGAAAAAGATCGAGTATGGGATCGAAACTGTAAAGATCTTGCCAGAGGACGTCCAGGGCGATCGAACTGATCAGATGACAAGTTCTGGCCAGACGTGCGAGCGTCCTGTGGCCTACATGGGGCCAGCGAAAGCGCTTCTTTGAGCGAGTGACATAACAAGCCTTGACGACACCTGCAAGTGTCCTCTGGCCCTCATCAGGCCAGAAAAAATGGCCTCCTGAGAAAAGAGCGGATTCCAAGATGAGTCGCAGCACGTCTGGGACATGTAGACAGCGATGCATAGGATAGTGGGAGGGGTGTTGATGTTCACAGTGTTGGCACACGTTCCGGTTATGTACAGGCCTCGCAAATGGACTCCCTGATAAAGAGCGGGGATATGTGAATGAAAGTGGTATGTACCGCTGATAAGACGGACCCATGTTTGAACGCCGAGCAGGCACAGAGGCTCTTTCAGCGACCCAGATGTGCGTGTCGCATTCTTTTTCGATTCCTACCCATCGTTGGGGTTGAATTGGAGGGTGTAAATGACTCACCTAGGTTTTCGATTCTCACTTTGACAATACATAGTTCAGTCACTAAGAGTGAGTGACGAGCCGGATTCTGTTTGTGCGGGAGACTATTAATTGATTACTATTTCTAAGAGAAACCGGCGGTGACTGTTAAGTCTGGCCATGCATCATGTTGAGCAGGTATTCCCTTCCACGAATAGGCGATGCAAGAGTGGAAGGTGAGTCAATAATTTGGAAGGCAGTTCTCCAGTTTGCGTGGGGGTGACTCGTCTTTATGTATGCACCAGCCATTCGGTCGTCCGGAGTGCTTACCTGGGCGCTGACACGTATCTTTGCCTAGTCAATGAGCTGTTGGTGAAACTCTGAGAATCGCAAAAGGAATGTCAATCACGCAAGGCAGTGTACCATTGATCTGATCTAGTCCGCATCGCATTCGTGTTCCATACTACCAGTCGGTTGCCGACACTAAAAGGCCCCTCACCGGCAACATCTGAGTAGCCTTTTCAAACGTGTCTACGCTTTTTATCGCACTGCCTCGTCCGTCAATTCCCCACCCGCGCGGCAGATCGGTATGTTGAATACACACCGGTCAATACCAGAACGTGTTCAGGGTCATCCCCCTCCAACGTTAACGTTGAGGAGTAGCGGCGGACGTAGGTCCACGTTCATTAGCGTTTGCATGACACAGGATTTGAAACCAAACCTTGATCGGCTGCGTATGTCTCAAATAAAAAAAATGTCTTGGCAAGCCTGCATGCAAACATGTTTCATTGCAATCCCTCCGAATGGATGCGTAACTAGTGTACGTCTTACACAAAAGCATGAAATAAATGGAGATATAAGATATGCACGTAAATGATCGTCTCCAAGCGTGTCGGATAATGCAAAGGCCATTGAATCATCCGCGTCATGTCCACATGCCATCGGTGTGTACGTCGACGACCCCAAACTCGACGAGTGGGAGGCCATCCTCCTCTCCAACCCTCGATCGGCGTTGGGAGCGGGGATCAGCATCGCCACCCACAGGGGGTGCCTGAGATTCGAGTGGGTCGACCCCTTTACCCTTGACATCCATCAAACGATGGACAGGCGCGGATGCATCTGGCATGCTGATGAGCATGCAGACGGTCAATCTAGCAGCCTCCTTTTCCTTTTGGATGCACAGACTGGAAGGGGTGGGCACAGCGGGGGATGGCGTTGGCGTGTGTCTGGGTTGAGACCGAGCAAAGAGACGAAGAGGAGAAAAGGGGGAAGGATTGGGTGGTGCCAGAGTGGGAGATGGCACAGCAGATGGCTGGCACGCTATCGATGTTGGGAGAGATGAAGAGGTGCATCGCACAGCAACTGGCTGTGTGAAATCATCATCCGATCATCAAACGAGTGAGTACAGGATCAATGGCGCAAAGGTGGCCTGCGTACCATAAACGAAGACCAAACATCGTCATCTACAGGGTGTATCCAGATATCCCGCATGATAGGTTTTGGGCCTAGTCGTCGTGTGGGACGACGAAGACCGAGTGGATCGAACTGACCGCCGTTGAAGGTGCTGCGGTCAATGTCAACGAAAAGCGTATCTGTGAATGCCTGTTGAAAGCGGCGTCTGTAGCGTCTTCGGAGGATGTAGGATCTTAGAACGAGCGATGCTGAGAGCAGAACTAGAATCAAAATGGTGGCGAGGAATGTGAAGCTGGTCGAGTCCATGGTGATGGTAAAACGATCAATATGAGCGACAGGGGCGGTACGGATACACATACAGATAGAGTGTTGCAGTATCTGAGTCTGACTGCGTGGACGACGGCGTCGGTGAGCTCGTGTCCTGCCCGCCCCCGGTCGTCGTCGTCGGGGTCGACATGGACGTCGAGAAAGGGTCGAGCTTGGCGACGAGGACGACGCCCACTGGGCGGTGACTGGAATTACATAATTATTTGATTGATGTAACGTTTTGCTGTGTCAAAGGGAAAAATAAATAAAAACGCAGTCCGCCGACTTATCCACTTGGTCCTCTTCCTCCTCCCTGTCATGTCTGGCAACAGCACCACCGACCCCTCCCTCGAGCTACCAAACTCACTCAACCTCTCCCCACATTTATCTGCACAAAAGTACTTTTATGTCTGCACACTGACCGTCTTGGCTTGGGATACGCTTGTGCTCACACCGAGATCTTATCGTCTGAGCCGCACCAAAGCGTGGCCAGCGCTCAAGGCTCTCTACTACTTTTTGCAGATATGGGTCCTCACAGACTTTGTCGTCACAGGTCCGTTTGCCTTGCACCGCCCGTCTCTCGCTCACCCATCGTTTAGGCGCCATGTTCTTCTCTACGAGCGTTGTGCAGGATCCGGACTGCGT
Organism: Xerocomus spinulosus; assembly: GCA_038094075.1. Lineage (NCBI taxonomy): Eukaryota > Fungi > Basidiomycota > Agaricomycetes > Boletales > Boletaceae > Xerocomus > Xerocomus spinulosus. The sequence goes on along the minus strand of JBBPTN010000182.1, from coordinate 27,357 downwards.
GCGGTTCTGGCCGTATGAACCCATCTGCACCGCTGTTCTGCTCTTTGCTGCGTCTGCCGTGCACGTCATCCGGGTCACTGCCATTTACAACCATGACCGCCGCGTGCGAATGATCCTCGTCTGCCAGCTGTTTGTCCAGGGGGTCGTAGATGCCATCTGCTGTGGTTTCTACCGTTCTGTCCACCTCCTCGACGGTCAGGGATGCATCGCTGGTCCGCTCAACAATCAGAGCTGGGTCGCCATCTACTGGCTCATGCCCACCGTACTCTATGCGACCACCTTTTGTCTCGCAGTCTCGCGGTCCCTTCAGACCCTCGAAGCCAAGCGCATCACTCCCTGGCGTCTTATGCTTCGTGACAACCTCAATCTCTACGGTGCCGTCTTGCTCGTCAACTTGGTCAACGTTCTCTTTTACTTTATCATGACCCCCACCGATTACACCGACCCCATCAAGACGATTGTGACCAGCATGGCAGGCGTTCTCACAGCAACCATGAGCATGCGCATCATCCTTGGTGTCAGAGGCACTCTCGAGAACGGTGGCACGTTCAACTCGAGTGGGTCTGGCGGTTCGAGTGGCGGTAGCGGTACTCTCAGTGCCACGGGCGTTACGCGTGGCCGCGGTGCAGTCACATATACCATTGGCGATATCCACACGCAATCCAAGGGTCTTGGCCCAGTCCGCGGAGTAAAGGAGGAAGCCGGCTGGGATGCGGACAAGAATTCCGACGATGCTGTTTCAGGTCGAGAGGCCAAAGTCACACTCCCAATCGTGGGTGAAGAGCAATCCGACGTGGGACTCGGGGTGCAAATAACGGTCGACAAACAGGTTGACTATGACCAGTCGCCAAGGCGCAGATGAATCTTTGGCGAGGACTGGGGGTACACTGATTCGGATCGGAAATCGATCATACCACATCCGACTATGTTCGATGATATCCCCTGTGCTTTTATATCTTTTTTTTTCTTTATTCTCTGCCTTTTTAACCAGCTCGTCCCAGCTAGAAAAAAATTGATATCCGCCCATCTATTGGAACGTTTCTTTGTTTGCTATTTGGAATAGGATATGCTGATATCTCATACATTTGGTCGTTTGCCCTCTTTCCCTCCTACCGCTGGCTTACGTCCATTATCTGTACGTACCCATTGGATTCAAGTTGTCTCATCTGTACAATTATATATAGCGATCTGCTGACAAGTTGGCACCGTGGCATTTGCATGAGCGTTGACAGCGCTAGGATACCTGCCAACAACATCGTCCCTAGGTCAACGAGCTCATTTTTTGTTTCTCCCGAACGCGCAGGGTCAAACTCTGAAACAATTATGTACAAAGGGGCTCACTAGCACGAGAACGAGTGGGCGCCCTGGACAACGTGCCAAGTGACACTGTCAATGTTCAGGTTCAACGTTTACCAGTCCGTGTTGAACGGATGAGGTGGCGCATTGCACTCGCTTGTGCGCCATCGCACCAGTCATCTATATCATATCATACGTGGCATTGAAATTGGATGGACGTCCAGGGGGAGCTGTCTCTCGTCGGCGGATATGGCGTCCGCCACGTAGCTTCAATGTCATGGACCATTCCAGAATGTCGTACATTGTACGAACAACGTGTCACTTGGGTTGACATCGTCTGTGTTCCGACCTGATCTGATTGGCAATAGCAACCTGGTTCGAAAAAATAGGAACCGACATGCTCGACTATTCAAGCCTTTACGTTCTCCTCGAGATAGACGACAAACTTGTGCGCGACGCTCTCCTCGCTCCAATCGACTGTCCCTTTTTCGGTCGTGCCGAGTGTGACGGCGCGTTTGTGGATGGTGACGAATTGGCGTTTGAGCCGTTGGAGTTCGGAGAGGGTGATGTGGCGTGGTGGGAGATGGAGACAGAGCGTGAGCGGGGTCGGCGTCGGCGTCGATACGTCCAGTGAGAGCGTGCCTCCAGAGGACGAGGAGGCAGACTGGGCAGCGACGATGGCAGCGACGAGCGCAGCAGTGGTGCTCTCGAGCGCATGGAGCGCATCCGTCGGTGCTTTCACGATCTTGAACAGACGGTCAGGCGAGGGGCGGGTGAAGCGGGCGTGCGACGTACCGCTTGGGTCCCTGTGTTTGGAGGCTTGACGACGCCGTGTGTGATGGCGCGCCAGATATCGTCAGTGGGGACGCAGGCGTCTGTCCAGGGCACGGTGAAGAGCGGCGAGTCCCACCGGACCATCGATGAGGGCTCCTCGAATCGCTGGAGAAGGTTGTCCAGACTAGACCAGGGTCAAGCGGGATCGGTGCGAGTGGCAAAGAGCGCACGTCTCGGGGGTGTACGACTGTCCGTCCTCGCGCTGTGTGTTCCATTCGCGGCAGATGTCGGGTGGAGTCAACACGTAGACCTGCCTTGCTCTCGTTCACAGCAAGGTACATTTGGATTTGAATACGCACCGTACAGACCCGCACCTTGGCTTCTCGGGCAGCGCAGTATATTTGGTATCGGAACCCTTTGATGTAGTTGAGAGCGTCGACGATGAGGATTTGATCACTCCCTAGGCGTCGCTGAAGGGCAGTGAACAAGGCCCCGCGTGCTGGCTTTTCTGACCGGCTGTCTTTATGGATATTTAGATGGGGATTGTTCACAAACATATATCGCTCACCATCGTACGCTGTCCGGGGAATGTTGAGCGCGTCGTCCGACAGAATCGTCACGGTGAGCGATGGACCAGAATACGACGGGTCCGCAAGACGCCTCTCGAGGTCGTCCTTGAGTTGTGTCGCACGACGGGACTTGCCTGCACAGGGATAACCAGAAATCGTGATGAGTGCCATTCTATTAGGCTAATTCCAAGTGATTAGTGATTGTTACTAGGATTAGGATTAGGATTAAGTGTGTCTCTTTCGCTACTACTATTAGACTAGTCCTTCATTTGACGAGGGCGGTGTTCTCCGCCAGCTCGAGGCTTACCGATGTCCGTTCTCTGTCCGCAGCCAGAATTTGGCTTCTAGGGGATTTTTTTCTCCTACGATGCCATTCCAATCTCAGGCGACCCGCGAGGATGGCTCACTACCACCACCTGGTCCTTTGCGTAGCAGAAGTCTCCTTTCGAGGATGCAGTTTCGATATTCACCAGAGGTACTCCTCATTCCGGTCGTGTTCGCATCAAAACTGGGCAAGGCAATACCATCAACAACACTGATGGAACTCTTGCGACAGACCGTCTGCAGGCTCTCAACGACACTGCGCGGTGATGCAGTCTTTGCAGTGACAAGTGGCTCAGCGCCTACTACCGGTGTCTGCGATACACCCGTGGTCATGCGGGATTTTGCGACCGTGACTGCCATCTCTAGTGCGGTTGGAGGCGTTACAGGTGTGTGTGTACTTATCGGCGCGTGTTGCGGGTGTTTTATGAACGTTTCAGCGTTCCTTGGCTGTGCTGTTTTCAGCCGTATCTCACCCAACTATGGGAGGAAGCCCATGTTCTTGTTCCTGCTCATCATGGAGCTCACGTGGTGTTTCCTCATACTGGGGTCACAGTTTATGCCTGATGGAATTGCTGACTGGGTCCTGCTCCTGGGGATGCTATGCAACACGTTTGCAGAACATCTTCCGCGCGGCTATCTTGTCAACATGTACATTGTCGATATATGTCTTCCAGAACGGAGGTGGGTTTCAAATTCCATTAATGCAACGGGTCTGATTCTACGTCTAGGACTGAAACAATGAGTAAAATCGAGGGCTGGGGTGTATTTGGTGTGCATCTTGCTGGTGGATTTCGCATCCTTGTTCAGACGGTCTCTTGCAGGGGTTGTCATACCACTCGCCCTCGGAGGATCCATCACTACTTGGACAGGCAACCCAATGATCGTGTTCTACATCGCGACGGCGATATTTATGGCCACGTTTACTTATGTGGTCTCCGTCCTACCCGAAACACTCTCAAACGACAAACGGAATATGTCCCGCATTGACCAAGGCTCTTCCATTTACAAAACCAGTCGACTAATCTCCATTTTTTCCATTTTCGAACCATTAAAAATGCTAATACCCTTTGGCACGTTACATGAACCGCGCAACTGGCAACTCATTTGGTGTGCAGCGCACATCTTTGTGGTTACGATCGCCTACGGTTACATCTGGTCTGCCTGGTTTGTGATCGCCACATCTAAATACCACCTCACCCCAGCCGATGTACGTCCCCCCATCTCACGGACGATAACAACCAATGCTGAGCGCTGATCTCCGTCTAGACTGGTATCTACTGGGCATGCGTCACGTTGGTCGGCACGGTCACTTTGACGGTGCTCGTTCCTCGACTCATCCACTTCTTGCGCCCATACTACTCACGTCAAATCGAGTATTACCCACTCGGCGACGAAGACCAAGGCAGTGACGAACAGGACGGAGATGCCTCGAATCACTTGGACGTGCACATCACCATCGGGGCGCTCATCATCCTCGCCATCTTCACGTTGGCTGCAGCTGCGTCCTCGACGATGCCAGCCCTGCTTGTCTGTAAGCGTTTTCGGCCGTCCTCTCGTGTGCTGTATTGACGGACGGCGTATGTAGGTGCCGTCTTTATTGGGATTGGGTTCGCGCATGGGTCCACGTTACGCAGCATCGTCGCCGGGTGCGTCGACCCACACAAACAAGGTGATTGATGTTGCCGAGCGTTGCAAAGGGTACTGATCCGTCCCTAGGCGAAGCGCTGGCCGCGTTTGAAATGCTGGACAGTGCAGGAAAGATACTCTCGCCGATCGTCATGGGCGGCATCTTTACAGCGACGGTCGACTCGGCCCCGCTGTTTGTGTTTTTCGTGCAAATGGTGCGTGCGAAGACGTGTTTCGGTGTGGGTGTACTAATCGCGTGATTCAGGTTCTACTTTTCGGGAGCGCTGGGATATTGTTGTTCGTTAGAGATGCGAATGGATACCACAAGCTGAGTGCGACGTGATGGACGTTTGAACTTTGGACTATGGGCGCCGTCTGCGCTTGTAGAAGATCGTTTTGAGGTTGTTTTTGGGTAGAGTGTTGTCCTATAATGCACTAAGTTATTCTCTTTGACTTTTGATTTCACCACTAGTGTTGTGTGCTAGTGAGATACTGCTACACATGTGTGGGCTCAACAACTCACTTGCCGACCCAAAACCACTACCATTCTACTACCTCGCTTGCTGCTTGAAAAACACAGGCGCCTCCAAGTGCTCCTGATGCGTCCTGGCTCTTGGGTCCAATGTCAGTACGAAACATTATCAGCGCGTCTTTCTACAATGACCATGCCCGGGTCCGAAACATCATTATGGAACACATGATCAATAGTATTTGTTCGCTTGCGCCGACAGAGGTCCGTTCTAAACATAACTCGTGAGTCGTTCTTTGGTCATGCCATCATTATTCCAAGTCTCACACATTGTGTAGTGTGGATCTCAAGGTTATCATGGCACTGGAGAGTGGTAAAAAAGCAAAACGCCCAACAGCCATGCTGAATGTGAGACGGTATGAACGGCCTGACAACTACACACACGAGGTCTAGTTTGACTGTTTGAGCATAGATACTATATTATTGTGCCTATGAATGCGCTGGACCATGACGCCCATCTGGTTATGTGGTTGGACAGGTTGAACAAATGATAGCCTGTGATGTATATATAAACTTTGACTCACACATATAATTTGCTTGTAATCCATGATCTCCTAATGATTCAATTGTACAAAGACTTGACTACCATGATGAACATACAACACATGGTATAGAACATAACTACTGATGGAAAAAATGGACATTAGTGCCAACAAGAAGTCCAGGACTCCCCAAACAAAGGATCATGGATGCTGTCAACACCAAGCTTGTAAACACCATGAGAAGATATGACAAATAATTGAGTAGGAAGGCATATTGAAGATCTATTCCAAGGGGCAGCCCAACCATAGAAAGCACCACTAGAAGATTGAATCCAGCCATCATTCACCTTCAAATTACCATCAGCAAAACAGTCCTTTACTTTCCAAACTCTAATGGTGTTGTCTGCAGAGCTAGAGACAATGTGCCCACCATCAGAGGAATAAGCAACAGAATAAATGGAATCTGTATGCCCCTCAAATGGACCAGCCACAGTCTGACCAGTGGCTGCATCCCAAACCCTAATGGTATTGTCCCAAGAGCCAGAGACAATGTGGCTATCACCAGGGGAATAGGCAACAGATGCAACAGTATTTGTATGCCCCTTAAATGGACCTGTCACAGTCTGACCAGTGGCTGCATCCCAAACCCTAATGGTGTTGTCATCAGAGCCAGAGACAATGTATTTGCCATCAGAGGAATAGGCTACTGATTGAATATAACTTGTATGTCCATTGAAAGGTCCAGTCACAGTTTGACCAGTGACTGCATCCATAGCCCTAATGGTGTGACCCCTGGTATAGACAATGTGGCTACCATTAGGGGAATAGGCAATAGAATCGACAGAATCTATATGTTCATCAAATGGACCAGTCACAGTCTGACCAGTGGCTGCATCCCAGACCCTAATGGTGTTGTCTTCAGAGCCAGAGACAATGTGGCTGCCATCAGGGGAATAGGCAACAGATATGACAGAACGTCTATGTCCCTTAAATGGGCCTGCCACAGTCTGACCAGTGGCTGCATTCCAAATCCTAATGGTCTTATCCCAGGAGCCAGAGACAATGTGTCTACCATCAGGGGAATAGGCAACAGAATTAACAAAATGTGTGTGCCCCTCAAATGGACCTGCCACAGTCTGACCAGTGGCTGCATCCCAAACCCTAATGGTGTTGTCCCAAGATCCAGAGACAATGTATCTGCCATCAGGGGAATAGGCAACAGAATTGACAGAATCTGTATGTCCATCAAATGAACCAGCCACAGCATGACTAGTGGCTACATCCCAAACCCTAATGGTGTCATCCTGAGAGCCAGAGACAATGTGCCTGCCATCAGGGGAATAGGCAACAGATATGACATAATGTGTATGCCCCTCAAATGGACCTGCCACAGTCTGACCAGTGGTTGCATCCCAAACCCTAATGGTGGTACTCTGAGAGCTAGAGACAATGTGTCTACCATCAAAGGAATAGGCAACAGCATTATTAAAACGATGGGAATTTGTATACATCTCAAATGGACCAGCCACAGTCTGACCAGTGGCTGCATCCCAGACCCTAATGGTTCTGTCCCTAGAGCTAGAGACGATGTGGCCACCATCAGGGGAATAGGCAACAGAATTAACAGAATTTGTATGCCCCTCAAATGGACCTGCCACAGTCTGACCAGTGTCTGCATCCCAAACCCTAATGGTGTTGTCATCAGAGCCAGAGACAATGTGGCTACCATCAGGGGAATAGGCAACAGAGCTAACACCATCTGTATGCCCCTTGAATGGACCAGCCACAGTCTGACCAGTGGCTGCATCCCAAACTCTAATGGTGATGTCTCCAGAGCCAGAAACAATGTGGCTACCATCAGGGGAATAGGCAACAGAATTAACAGAATATCTATGTCCCTTAAATGGACCTGCCACAGTCTGACCAGTGTCTGTGTCCCAAACCCTAATGGTCTTGTCCTTAGAGCCAGAGACAATATGCCTACCATCAGGGGAATAGGCAACAGATTCAACAGAATCTGTATGCCCTTCAAATGGACCTGCCACAGTCTGACCAGTGTCTGCATCCCAAACCCTAATGGTGTTGTCTTCAGAGCCAGAGACAATGTGGCTGCCATCAGGGGAATAGGCAACAGAGTTAACAAAATTTGTATGCCCTTCTAGTACATGAGTCTCTGCTGGCCAAGTGGATGGTTGTCCAGAGACATAAGAGACATGCTTTTGAAGGTGCCTGGTCCAGAGTGGATATAGTTCAGAGCTGGAAGGTGTTTGGGGCATAGCTGACAAATACAAGTGTGGAGTAGACATCCTGAGAACAGGGGAGAACACTTGAATGAAATGGTATACTTCTAATGCCAATTTAGTAGTCTCTGTGTCCTATAACCCATCTCAGTTGTTGTCCACCTGATATCATGTTTTATCTCACCTGAGACCAGGTTTCAAGGATGGTGCAGGTCCTAAGAGCAGTAAGAATGGGGAATGATGATGTGAGTGAGAGAAGGCTGATGGCCTCAAGCCAATAGGGGAGGATGTCCTGTAAGAAGGAGGCTACCTCATCCAGCAGTTCTTGTGTATAGTCAGTCTGGGATAAATGGTCCATCCAGTAATGACAGGAGTATGACAATGGAGGGGGAATGGCTTTGTTGACTCGATCAGATAATCCAGGGACAGCAGCATTAAGAACTCGGGCATCCTGAAGGTCACAGATGTTGAACCTGAGCTTGCCTCGCATGCATGACAGCAGTGCTCGCCCGACAGAAGCAGAGTGGCGAGGTAGAGTGTGGACGTGAAAGGTCATACTGCGATCCTTGTCCAACAGGAAGTCTCGAAATGATGTATGGAGCGGTCGGATTGGCTTGTTTGTATCGACCACCCCATCTAGCAGTGACCCCATCGTTGGAATGATATATTGCACATCTAGGTCTTCATTCTTGAACAGTGCAGAAAGGGAAGTCAGAGACAGTGGCTCGTGAAGGGAGAGCACGACAGCCATCACGTCTCGGAAGGATTGCTGAGTGTCATTGGAATCAAACAGTTGCCCGAGAATAGTCGCGTATAGGTCGTCAAGTGGTTGGACGGAAGTACTGTCAGTGTTCTGGTCTCGCAAAAGTAACTTGAATCGCTTCTGGGGGTTAGCTCCATCGGCTCGGATAAACTTGCACGCGGTGGCCGCCCATTGGAAGAGACGTTGCGAATGACTAACGAGTAGTCGACACCAATCTTCGTTAGTCTGTGATAATTTGAACCCGAGATTCTGGTGAAGGGAATGTTGAATATAGATCTCGATGTCTCTATCAACCATCTCCTCGGGAATGTCGTCCATTTTCTTGTGAGCCAAGCAGCTGCTATGTGGAAATGCGGCAAGTATGTCACTCTCTGGACGAGCCGTGATCAGGAATCGAAGGTTTGCTGGTAGCGTGTTGTCGGCGATTTGGTTTGAGATGGCCTGCAAGAGGTGGTATCGACTGTCCTTGTCGCCGCTTTCGTCGAGAGCATCGATGACAATCACCAAGGGTCCAATAATATCAAGGCGCTTGCTAGGCTCGATGATAAACTGCTCCAGTTGCTCCAACGGCGATGTTGACTTGCGTAGAGGTCGATTATCCTTCACGACCTCGAGAAGGGCCGACTTGAATGGCCGGTCGCGGTCGGAGAGATCGAGAGCGATGGTGCTGAAAAGGTTTTGCGGGTTCCGCCTCGCAATATCAGCGCTAGAAAAGCAGTACGAGGAACCCAGCCTCTTCTGTCCATCAAACAGCCCGGCGACCGAATGAGCGACCGCGGATTTGCCTGATCCAGCGACCCCGGTGAGGAGGCACACACGGGGGGCTGCTTCGGAAGGATCGTTCAAAATGTCGCAGATCTCTTGGATAAATGACTCGCGTGTCCCCAAAAGACACCGTTTCTCTTTCCGATACCTAGCATTGACAGCATACTGTAGGTCGTCCAGGGCGATGGCTTCTACTGTGTTACCCCTGCGTAAGCACCTGGTAGTAGTAGTACAACAGGCAGCCACCTACCGACGTCGTTCGCGACGTTCATCACACGGACAACAGTAATTTCTGTATGGATTGCAATGCCCTGCATGAATTTATTCTGCAGTGTTTGCAGCTTGTTTTCATAGTCGGTGATCCTCCCATCAATATCCGAGATCGTGTACTTTGCAGTACGAATCCCTAGAAGTGGGGATCAGTCGTAGGAGCCACGAAGTTGGCGACACCATACAAAAGCTCTGCTGCTTTCCGTATTCAATGATAAAGTATCCGCACTCCGTCACCTGTTGGAGTAACAGAATGACGACTTTCTCGTGCGCGTGAATTTTCTTCAGCGGTTCTGCATCCTGAACGAATGAAAAGACATCGATCATTGTGCCCGCCAAGTGCACAATCCGATCATCGCGATCTCTCTGATTTAAGAAGGCCTGAATAATTCATTGCCCATGGTTAGCAGTATGCATAGGAATGACGTGCAGTAAACAGACCTGGTTCGCAGCTGATATGACGGACCAAGCCAGCGATGCGTAGGGATGAATCTATCTCTTATTCAGAGAACGCGAGAATCAAGGTAGCGAAGATCAATTACCGCAGTGATAGTGGTCACAATTTTGTTGAACTCCTTCAATAGACTCATCAATGTCTCGAGCGTCGGCAACACCGTTACGGCCTCCGCGCCAGCACCCACCACGGAGTTGATCAAGGCAACCGTTGATGGTGCAGAGCCTTGCGGACTAATAGCCCCTGCCATCTTAGCGACAACGTCTGTAGCTTGAAGTTCGTCTGCTCTCATATCATCACGAGGACGAGCAGTTAATGAAAACTTGATCGTGATCTCGGGGAGATCAGAACCATTAGAACGATTGTTTCGAAGAGGTTGTTTGAATACTTTGATCGACGAGATCGCATCAGTAAAACATGCCCCACAACGACTAATCGTACCGCCATCGTTCAATTGTTCCACGATTTCTCCGATCGTATAGGTCAGAGCTCCGACGATTCCATCGTCCTTCCAAGGAGCGAGGTATTTCTGGTAAACTTCGATTCGTATGGGGGACGTATCGTCGCCATCCCTGACGATATTCAGTTCTCCCGCATAAACAAAAGGATAAGTGCGAACAAAAATAACACATCATCCCAACGAACGCATGTCCTGTTCTCTCTTTCCGCGAGTGTCTGCCGAATAGTGTCTCCTTGGGTAAACCGAACATAGAAGCGCCTCGATGGGCCCATTCTCCGACGCTTTTGAGTGCAGAGTTCAATATCTGGACAAAATACGAATTACACACAGCACGAAATCAAGTTATGAATGCGTGCCTTTCACGATGACCGATTTGGCCCTTGAAAGCACGATCAGCACGACCTGAGCGAAATTTGGAGGTAAAAACTATACATACATGACTATGATTGTGTTTTCAGCTTGTGTTATGACTGTGTATACGATGAGGAGGGGTGGAGAAAGATGGGTGGGAGGCGAACAAGGCAACTTGCCATGCGGCCACCACGAGGCACATGGGCGCTACTTGGTTCTCGTCAAGATGAATGTCAGGTCGTTATCGACCAGTTGAGATTCTGCCTGGTATCCCTATGAGTGTCCATCGTACGCACCCAATCGTTAAGCCAACCAACCTCGAACTTGAACTTGTGCCAGTGAGTTGTCGGAACTTGGGCCATCGGCATACTCAAAACTAAATGAGCAATTTATGCATGGTGAAGACCAGGAGAAGTCATGGTGGTCTCCCGAAGATCTCGACGTCCTCATGGCGTAATCATCGTCGTTCTTGGTGTACACCTCGCCTCGCCCAGTGCCTCATAGCGGTCTAGTCACTGGCAGACTACGTTGTTCTCCCGAAGCACAACCAGCACTACTCGCATCACATCATACATAATAAGATGCTGCGCTGTCCAAATTACTTGTACTTTCACCGACAGGAGCGGTTGAACCATTCGTGAGTACACACTCGGGGCTTTGCTGACCTCGGGACATTGATCCGGGCATTAGATGTTCGTACTAATGGAAGTCGTCCTATAGTACCTTGCTGCTATGATCAAAACGCGTTCTTGCACGAGCACAAGTTGGGATTTTGGATCATAGTCCCTCCAAACCCGTTATGGCCTAGGCTTCTAGGATAATATACCCGATCACGGAACTTTCACTTTTGACTCAGAGAATACAATATTGGGACAATACATTTTTAGCACCCCAGCAGGCTCTCACAGTACAGTAGAAAGCTAGGCCAGTATGTCTCACTGTACCCAACTGAATTGGCAACTAATACAAGCTAATATTTGGGATATGGTAGAACTGATTATGGTATAGGTGTATCCATGTACAATTACATAACTTGGTAGTAAGTTTGGTTTCCTTTTCCCCCCAAAGTCTCCGGGTCTCACTTCCTCCGCCATCAGATCGTTTAAATAGCCATGGCCAGAGAATTCCGAGTTCTCCCTCCAAACAGGAGACTATTCACTGCGCTGGTTTCCACAGACACGTCGCAGGGTTTTCTGTGCTTCAAGGCTTTCCAGCTCAAATGTATCCTGTTCTAAAGCTACTTGTGCTGGTTGGGTTGGCCCACTGTGCCCACGCTGCGTCCCACACAGCGACACCAACAACCCAAGTACCCACAGTGTCCTACTCGACTTCAGTAGCAAGCCCCACTGTCCCTCTTGGCGCGTTGCTGCCCTCTCAATACCCCTTGCCCCCCGTTCAGTCATGGTGTATTGGCCAAATCTTTTGTGCAGGCGCAGTAAGTCTGACAAGTCTTTCGTCAAAGTCACCACTCACGTCCGTACGTCCTAGTTACTACAAACCGTCAACGTCGCACAGGTGTACTCGGACCAAAAGACGATCGTCGACAAGCCAACACGCATACAATCACAGCAAGTTCTCGCAGACTTTGCGGCGTTCAACCTCTCAAGCGTAACCGAAGGCGACATTGTCAATTTCGAAGACAGTGACTTTTCTGGAGAGGGTCTCGAACTCGAGGGCGTTGCGTTGCCCGGATTCAATTCCACTCCACCATTCCTAAAGAATGTCAAGGACCCTTTGCTTCGGGCGTTTGCGCAGATCGTGAACGGGTACTGGCCTCAACTTGCGAGGACGGTCAACCGGTCTGCTCTTTGTGATATATACCCCGGAGGCGCGTGCGAGGGCACCTTTCTTCCGCTCAATTATAGCTTTGTTATTCCTGGCGGACGTTTCCGAGAGCAATGTTTGGATTCTCAAGTTTCGTCTAATTGGGGACTGACGCTTTCTCTACAGATTACTGGGACAGCTACTGGATCATCCAAGGATTGCTGAAATCGGAGTTATACGCTACTGTCAATGATACACTTCAAAACTTTATGGACGAAATACAAAACTGGGGATTTATACCCAACGGTGGTCGTACATATTGTAAGCATCATTTTCCATTATACGCGTGTAAATGAACTTACAAGCGCAGACTTGAACCGTTCTCAGCCCCCGCTGTTCATCCATGTACGTTTGAGTATTCTGTGATACTGGATGGGATCTGACAGCGTAAAGATGCTTTACGACTACGTCACTGCTACGAATGATACGTCAATTCTCGAGCGTGGTCTTCGTAGTGCCGAGGTATGTGCCTTGTTACCCCAATTTTACTTGCAATGCCAATCGATATACATCAGGCGGAACTTGACTGGTGGCAGAACAACCGGACAATTCCTGTGACGAGCCCATACACTGGACAGACATACTGGATGGCTCGCTATGCCGTTACCAACAGTGCACCGCGTCCAGAGTCGTATCTGGATGATTATCAGACCGTCCACGATCCCACGTTGCCGCTTCTCACTGATTCTCAAGCTGGCGAGTTATACAGTGAACTCGCATCGGGTGCTGAGACGGGCTGGGACTTTAGTTCTCGGTTCGAAGGAAACCCGCAACTTGGAAACGCGGGCCTTCGCACTCTGAATGTCAGGAACAACGTCCCGGTTTGTCTGAACAGTATTCTGTGTGAGTGATGTGATTTACCGTCCTGGTGAAAACAGCTAACACGGCATAGACAAGGCACATATCCTTCTAGCCAAGCTTTACGGAAATTCGAATACCACGGCTGCTGCTTGTCACCTTCAAATAGCCACCGGCATTCGCGCTGGAATCTTGGACCTCATGTGGGACGCATCAAAGCTTGCCTTTTACGACTTCAACCTCACTGCCAATGCACGCAACTCCATTTTTACGGCTGCGACGTTCTATCCGGTTTGGAATGATATCATCCCCGATGAGGTCCTTGCATCGCAGGCGAATGCATTTGGTTACTTTTCCGCTGTAAACATGGTCATGAACAGGTACAACGGTACATTCCCAGTCACCTTTGTTGACTGGACCGGAGAACAATGGTACATTGCAGTTAATCCTAATTCTCTGGCACCACACTGATGTCTGCCTCAGGGATGCACCGAATGCTTGGCCTCCTCATCAGTACATCATCATCTCGGCGCTCGAGGCGTTGCCTCTCAATCTTACGACAGGTGCTCTTCCTGCTCCTGGACCAGGACAGTCAACATACGACCTTGTCCCCGCTGGTCAGCTCAATTTCACAGAGGTCCAGCTTCCCGGACAACCATACCATGATAATCAAAGCGTAAACGTCACAGCGACTGGACCCGCTTCCGACATCAACACGCTCAATGGCACGGTCGTGAATGGAGGGAATGCCACGGCCGGCGAAGGTTGGACAGCCACCCTGATCCGCGAACTGGCGAACAGATACGTTACAAGCAGTTTATGCAGCTGGTGAGTCCCCCTTCTCTCGTCGAAGCCTCGCGTTCTCATTTTTGTAGGCACGCTACGGGAGGGTCTATTCCGGGTCTATTGCCCCAACTGCCACCTGCGCAGCTCAACCTCACCAACAGCATCAACAACACGGGCAACGTACGTCGGCCCTTTTTTTGCTACTGTCCATCTTTGGATTGATGATCGTTTGGACCGACAGATGTATGAGAAATTCTCGAATCTGAATGTAGATTCGTCAGGGTTTGGTGGTCAGTATACCGTGCAAGTCGGGTTTGGGTGGACGAATGGCGTCTTGTTGTGGGCTTCGGCGACGTATGGTCATTTGCTTGCTGCGCCGGCGTGTCCCCCGCTCGTGACATAGAGGGCGGTTCGGGGGCGCTGTGATCATTGGTCGTGCCGTTGGCGAATAGACTGCTTGTGTCGTTTTCTTGCTTTTTGAAATGATATTGTCAAGTTAGAGTTGGGCAGCTCGCAGTCGCCTAATCGCGTTCACGTCGCGCTCTCTTTCGCCTCCATCACTACAAAAAGGCTGAATAGCAGAAAATATGAGGATAGTCGACGGGTCATAAACGCTCAACGTCCAACATCGATGATCTGTACTCTTTGCAGTCCCACGCATTTTCTCTGTTCAAGGCAACGGTGGGTTACCGGGTTGTTGCTTCAGTGCTTCGCCATCCATTTGGAGCGCCGTTGTACACTGCTCAGGGCTCACCCTCTGCGTCGTGATGGTTAGCACAGGTGACCTGCTCACTGATTCTGGCTCACCACTCTGTGTACACCTTGCTATCCATTTGCTTTCCCTGAAGACGGCGACACACCAATCAGTGTTTCATCGGCATCATCGCTACTTGCTTGCCATCATTCAAATTTTACCTACCACACCCGAACAGAGTTCCACAACCGCTGACAAGACACCCGCCGTTCTCTGTAAACGTCCTGTATAGATATGGTCGCCTGCGTCAACGAGCTAAAGTAAATCAGGCTAAACAATCAGCACCCATCTAGGCTCATTTCTCGGTACACACCGCTCATTGTCGTCGACACGAGCACTAGCGCCATACACAAGAGTGTATAAGTGGACCCTCTCTTGGAAAATAGTGTATGTATCGTGTTTTCGGCGCTTCACCTTCCGAAATCCTACTAGATACAGCTGGATCTGCAACCATTTTTGCCATCCATCAGATGATCATGATCAAACTATTCCCTTGCTTGACCTGAGGTATACACAGGGAAACCACTAGGATGAAATGTTGCGTCCTGGTGATTGCGACTGGTTTGGAAAGCTGAATCAAAGTGATACTCGAAGAGAATGTCATGCCAGCATCTAGCAAGACTCCACGCCGTTCTAAGTAGTTATGAACCGCTGTATCAGAGGATAGCATTGCACTTACATTTATTGATCACCCTTCGCAGTGCATAACAGTACGAGGGTCCGATGCATGTAAGCTTGGGGCTAATGTTGCAATGCTTTTCAGCTCAAGACGGACCCTTGCCACAAGCCATTGATGACTAGGTATTTTCTAGCATGCGACACAAGTGAAATGTACACCTACAGAGTGACTGGCAAGTCGTCATATGCATAGTTAAAAGTTGCCTTGAGCCACCGTTGACTATATTTTGTACCCATTTCAATCCCACGCATTTTCTCTGGTCAATATTATGTTACGGTGGGTGCCAGTGCTCTGCCTCGCCATTCATTTGGAGCGCCATTGTGCACTGCTCACCCTCTTCGTCATGTTCACTGATTTTAGGCCTTTGCAACGGCTTGCACAATTGATGGATGGTGGTAGTATATATAGGTCAAGTCACTTTGCATAAAGGAGCAAAGCCTTGCACGATTTAGCAAGCGCAGATACTTTCCCAAGTAAGCCTGTTGTTATTTGTTCGTGTGGGTGATTTGCAGACAATGTGATGAATCTGATCGATAATTCCTTGCTCACCAAAACATGCCTCGCACGAAAGCAGATGCATTGGAGAAAATTCTCACTGATCGCGAGCCGTTTTGTCAAGGTGTATGTGTTGTTCCTATGCCCCACCATCTCTTGCTCTATTATGCCCATAGTGGAGCCTTCAAGTGAGTGATGGTTCGTTTTTTCGTCTCCTTGTGTGGTTGAACCTGCAGCACAGTCGAATTGATTTCGCACATGCTACCACGGAGCAACTGAAAGACCTCTTCAACGCATGTCGGCCCGCATCGTTCGCATTGAACAACGAGGATGTCCTGGATGAGACCTACAGGAATGCCAGGGAGATGAATGTCAATACCTTTTCTACATCATTTGATCCACGGAGTCATGGGATTCACACCGTCATTGAAAATGAGTTGCTTTCTACCAATCAGACAGTCGAACTGGGATTGTACAAGCTAAGCGTCTATGGTACGTCCTCGCATTCAGTATGACAGTTTTTTTTTACCGAGTCCAAACTATTGGCTAGGAAAGGGCGAGTTCTTCAAAGCCGAGCAAAACTCATTCTGTTCAACAAGCGTGATCGGGACCCTCATTGTTGTTCTTCCTGTGCCACACGAGGGTGGCCAGCTCTTGTTATGCACCAATGACCATCAGTGGATCGTAGACTTTTCAGTGCAATTTGCAACGGCGTCATGGTCCTCCGTTTGTTTTGTCGCATTCCTCGGTGATGTCAAGCACCAGGTTCTCCCTGTCATCTCGGGCCACCATATCACCCTGACATATTACCTCTACTACCGGAATGAATATGGCATACCTCGCATCCTCCCCAGTGTATACCACAACAAGCTGAAAATAGCCTTGGCGGGTCTTGTCAACAACCCAGGCACACTCCCGAATGGTTGGCTACCTCAGTATCGGTCTTTGTCACCAACATTCTGATGACGACCACTGGCCGATCTATGCACTATTCGAGGGTCTCAAAGGCGCAGACGCAACGCTCGCCAGGATATGCAAGGAGCTAGACCTCCCTTTGTCTCTCAAGCTGTTATACGCGCAAGAGAATGGGGCGTTTCCACCCTTCACTTTCCTTTCTCGCGTGAAAGTAGGTGGGCCGAACAGAATGGACCGAAGAGCCTTCCCCGAGAAAGCCCCACGCTGTGGCGACGATAATGATTTAGCCATTTTTCTGAGTAATTGTATAAACGTCTATGCGTGTGGCGACTTGGAGGGGGTCAAGATCATTGGACGCGAATACAATGACGCTTGGCTAGATGAAGAAAGCGAGCAAGGCAAGATGTATGGTTTCATGAAGAAGTTTTACAAAGATCCTGTTACGGAGCTGTTGGAGGTCAAGAAAACGTCCTCTGTCCTCTATGAGACTCTGTATGGGTTTCATGGTAACGAGGTCACTGAGGTTCGGGGGTTCTATGGATCAGCGTCCATGATTATCTCTGTCAAGCCATATGAATCGCGAGAGCATTTGGCTGTGTAAATAATACCTAGGGCAATCGTGTACGATACGCAAAGTTGCCAACTCGATTCAACGCGCAGACGGTGAAATCCTGCATCCTAATGATCGCGACTCAGTAATACTGATACTGGGAATGGATGGTTCGGCTGCAAACTGCATGGAGAGGAATGGATCAGCCCTCCTGATACTCGCCAGCCAAAGATAGATCGAACCCCGATGTCGAGGTCTTTCTCAAGTGAAACAAATACTTGCAAAAGCACACCATATTAGCAATAAACATGCATGCTGAAAGCACAATCCTCATTATGCAAGTGAGAATAAATAGGGTATACCATACACCCACGAGTAGGCACCAAAAGGCGTGCACATGCTTGGAACGCGTCGCCCATGCGCTGCGGGACACCTGGTAACAGAACCAACGGCGTCGCCTAGAAAAACGAACCTACAGTGTCTTGTGCCGCCCTAGTGTGCAAAAGTCTCCTCGCCATACATACGGCCCAGTACCCGACTGGGAACGGAACAGGCAAAACGCCCCCGAGGTCCCGTCAACCGCCCGACGGCGTGGATTCCATGCTGCTCCCACGACTCTGTATACTCGCCCTCGCGCTGTCTGTCGAATAGTCCTTGAAGCGTGTTCCGTCAATCGTGCTCGTACCCGTAGGAAAGCTTGCCTTACAGAGAGCGCAATGTCGTCGATATGACCCATCTTGGGCTGATCTATCCAACGGCCTCTCCGGAGTTCTACTAATGGAATGTCTGTGGTATATCTTTTGCGTGGAGGTGCGATTGGAGTGTTGAACAAGAGCGTGACAGTGTCGGCGAGCGAGGAGAACTTCATGGTCAGAGTCAGAGCAGGGGTGCTACACCTCACGTGACTGGTACGATAGGATGACATCACAGCACAGCCCCACTAGTGCTTGACAAGGCTAATGATGAACTTTTTCTACGTGTAGCCGCATCGAAATAAAGAGTACAGGAGTACAAGAACCAGTATCACATACATCGTAGACCCGATCAAAATAAGAGCATGAAGGATAAAGAAGCCCAACTGAGAATGGGGAATAGTCATGGGCGCCCAGACGTAGTGGTACAAGACAAGGTGTGAAATCATGATACAGGCGTTTGCAGTGTGTCCGACGCTTCGCCCGAGTCCCGGTAGCGATCTGCGTCTCTGACCAGCAACAGCAGCCCAGCGCTAACGAGCACGACGACCTAAGCGCACGCTCATCAAGACAAAAACGATCTCAAACGCTCGGCACGCTCACCAGGTGCACATAAAACACGAGCAAAGGCGTCGAATCCACCGTCCATGCAAAGATGCTGCCCATGATGATGGGCGACAATATGGTGCCTGCGCTATTGACCATATGAACGGCCGCCAACGCCTCTCCTATGACACACCAAAGTGTCAGTCATCGTCGCGCAGAGTGGGAACAGCGTGACCTTGCTTGAGCTGGTCGACGGACCTAGAGACCAGACCGTGCACTGTGGGACCATGCATAAAGGATAACCCAATAAAGACGGCACCTGTAACACCCAAGTCAGCATACGGATGGCACAATTCTCACAAAACACTCGCAGATGAACAGCGTTGGCGTCATCCCGGACATGGTGGCGACCAATGGAAAGACCGCCGCAAAGGCACACGCGACAACAGCCAAGTGTACATCCAAGTGATCCGAGGTCTCTTCTTTCAGTGTTACATTGTTGGCGAAGCCTTGGTCTCCCAAAGGGAGGCGTGGTGTTCTTTGAGCATAGTACGGACGCAAGAGACGGACGGCCTGTGGGACAATCACCGTCAAGGTGATCATGCCCGTAAAAGTAACACACGACCAGAATATACCGTTCTAGATAAAAGGTCAGATGTCATCGATCAGTCGAATACAAGGACTCACGTCGGCAGGAGTCAAGTGGTACTTTGATGAGACAATCACGAACCAGGCAGACCAAATGTAGCCATGGGCAGTGGTGAACACGAAATCATGAGTCGAGCACCAAGTGAGTCTCCAATTACGAGTCCCACTAGTAGTACGAGTCGGCACGAGTACCTTCAAGGGGTCGAAGATGGATAAAAAGGACGCCAATCGACCAGTCTTGGGGGTATCACCAACAGACTCCTGGCGCATGCGAGATAGAGCGTTCCGCTGTTCTTCGGAGAAAGTTTCGGGTAAGACGGAGACCACGTAAATAAATGAGCCAATAAATATCGTGGTTGCGATGTAAAATACGATTAGAGGATCGCCTGTGTTGGTCGTGATAGATCCCCCAAGAGCAAGTGGTATGGAAGTCCCTGAAAGAGGTCGTCTAAGGAAACACGCAAGATCTGCGAGCAGGACCCAGACCTAGCACACCCCAACCCCCAATTTTACTCATCGTCGTCGTTCTCGGGGGTAGAATGAGACGTTTCAAAGAGGTGCTACGAGGTTGCAACTTACCTGTGTTCCGGGTCGCATATATCGACGATGTACATGTTGATGAGATAAGCGGAGGGTAAATTTTGGGAGATTGTGTGGGACAGCATCCCCACGAGGAAGACGACGTCAGTAAACCCGCCTGGCATGAACTGTGAGCCTAGTATGAGGCAACACCACGTAATCTCCATAATGAACAGGAACAGAAAGACGGGTCTTCGCCCATAGTGGGGTAATATGCGACTCAGGATGCCACACCCAAGCAGTGCTGACACGTTCATGAGCAATCACAGCAGTCACTGAGCATGGTCTGAACATACATACGACACCCCCAATCAGGCTAAATATCGCACTGACAGTCGCAAAATCCCGCATGACCTGCGGGGAATCGCAGAATTGAGGGTACCTCGGGCGGTGCAGCACGAGGCTAGCAGGGTGGCCATGTAAAGTGTTTGAGAGCCTGCAAACCGTTTGCCGCAAGAGTTCGGCCAGGGTAGTCGATGGTATCGCACTTCCTAGCTTGTATCCAAACACGACGGGGACCAAGAGTGTCTCTGGTGAAAATGCGAATCGCTCTCCTGATAGACACCTGCTAGACCTGCTAGCTGGTTGAGAGGCACGGAGGAGGGGTGATGTTTCGCAGGTTGTTTGGTTCTGGGACGACATGGTGCAGAACAAACAGACCGTGCAAGAGTGGGTTTATCAGTCATTTATGCACAGATGCCCGCAGGAGAGGATTCGATCCCACTCGAACTTGATAGGCAACACGTTTCTGCGCTGCCTTGTTAATACATTATCGCCCTGTGCACGGTCTGCAGTGATTCTTCCCGGCGACGGGTACGTACCATCCAACGATTCGAAGCGTGTCTCGCGCATGGTTCCTTGCAGTACTTGCTGCGGCTGTTGGTCGTGATGTTCCGATTGAAGAGATCACCGCTCCTACCTTGTGGCACTGGGACCAACACTCGGAAATTGAATTCACTGGATGGGATCCTGTGCACTCGATTGGTCTGTGAGAGCACCTTTTAAAGGCCACTGCAAGCTGTTGCTGATGAGAAGACTTGCCTTCGAGAACTGCCTAGTCGCTTGTCGTCCCTGCGATTCAATCCTGGTAGACCCAAAATCGCCCTGTTTATCGCCATGATGCTACGCTGCGTGAGGATGGCCAGCACGAGGGTGTCGCCTGTCATGTTCCCCGGTCAACATGTTGCATACTAGACCCTTTCAGTCCTCACCGTCCATTTTATGAGTGTCGCCCAAAGTGTTGGTACAAGACAAACGTCGGAGTCTGACATATCACAGACACGTTCTCCGTCTATCTACCAGCACGGAAGAAGCATGCAGGTTGTCGATATGACATGACTACCTAACACAGGACTGTCTCGTTCACTTTCGATTATGGAGATATCCCGGAGGCGGTTCTATCTGCGGATCCATATTACAAGGTTTCCCCTTGACAGATCACTCCAATATGGTTTGTACAGTCTCGGAGCCACGTCGCTGCGTTTCAGGAAAGGACGGTCTCTTCGATAACCCCTCGTTATATGCGCGTCCTTTCTGGCCGACAGCTCTCCCCATCTGTCGTGAGTCGCGACCTTGACGGCTTCTAGCTTCGTTGCCTTCTCTGGTAGCTTTGGGTACCAGAGCAACAGGTCTTTGATATCTTGGGCTAATCACACTTGCTCCGTCGCCACTAGAAAACGGTCTCGGGTCAACCCAAAGAAAGCAATGTTATCTCTAGATGTGATATGAATGTCTCGCTCGACATACGGAAACAATCTATTCAATAGCTGGGCTCAAAGTTGGCGCGGATTCGCACCGCACGACGCACCCTACTGAACAGCATGCCTTTCCACACGACGAACTACACCCCTGTCCAACTTGGGCGTCGACAAGTGAGTGCTTGTGGTGTTGCATGCCATCGTTGACCTTGGGTCCGTCTAGTTTCAATGGATGGAGTGTCACTGCTGTCGATTCCCTCGATACAATAGTGCTCCTCAAAGTTGGTGCGGGTTCGCACTGCACCCCCCCATGTATTATATAATATGATTATGTAAGCTAGTTGAGCGTGTGTGTGCTGCAATCTGTTGGAACTAGACCTAGTCAGACCTCACTGTTCACCAACGAACGAGTGTATTAATGTACCTAGACCTAGTCAGACTAGGTACATTGTGAGTAAGGTAAGAAAGGACAAGACTGAATAAACGTACCCTCACTGTTCACCAACGAACGAGTGAGGGAAAGGAAGGAAGCGGACCTAGGTACGAACTATATACGGTATGAGTTGGAATGCTCGGTAGGTGCCGTTGAACAGTAAGCGAGATGCGCCAACACACCCCCTCGAACGGCACAAGGAAACAAAAGAAACTAAACAAGACCCATAGCGACACGGAAACGCTCAAAAGCCTTGCGAGGGAGAGGCTTGGTAAAGGCGTCAGCCAAGTTATCACGACCAGGGACATGATGCAGAAAGAGCTGATTATCGGTGATGCGGTCACGAATAAAATGAAAGCGAGTATTGATATGTTTGACCTTAACATGCAAGGAAGGGTCCCGACTAAGCACAATCGCGCCATTGTTGTCACAAAGGAGAGGTGAAGCAGTAACCTGTCGGAAGCCAACCCCCGAAAGGAAGTAGCGAAGCCAAAGAAGTTCCTGGGACGCCTCAGAGGCCGCGACATATTCAGCCTCACAGGTAGAAAGGGCGACAACCCATTGACGACGCGAGGACCATGAGATAACACCAGACCCCAAGGAGAAGCAAAAGCCCGAGGTTGAACGGCGAGTGTCAAGGCAAACGGCGAAATCACTATCGCTAAAGCCGTGCAAACGAGCGACATGCTCACCACCAAGGACCAAACGGAGAGAACGAGTACCCTTGAGATAACGCACGACCCGCTTAGCAGCCTCCCAGTGAGCCGGACCATAGCAATCGAGAAAACGACAGAGACGGGAAACGGCGAACGTGATGTCGGGGCGAGTACCGATAGCAAGGTACATAAGGGAACCGACAAGCTCACGATAGGGAGTCCGAGCAAGCAAAGCACGGGCATCAGGAGAGGAAGGGGGGGGGGTCATGAGTAAGGCGGAGACCGGGATCCATCGGGATAGCGACAGGATGAGCATCAGACTGACCGAATTGAGCGACAATACGGTCAATGAGGGCCAGCTGAGACAAGGAGACAGTACGGGCAGCCCGATCCCGGGAAATGGCGATACCAACGTGAAAATGCGCGTCACCAACCTCAGAAAATTGCCAACGAGTACGCAACTGATCCTTGAAGGCAACCAAGGCAGCACGTGAATCACCGAGCATGAAGAAGTCGTCGACATGAATGGCTAAAATAACAATCCCGTGAGCATCGTGCCGATAGTAGACGCAGAACTCGCAGGGGAGACGAGCAAACCCCCAAGAGAGCAACTGGGCATTCAAGGTCTTATTCCAGACGCGACCCCCTTGCTTCATCCCATAAAGGGCCCGATGCAACTCCCAAACATAATCCTCGTACCCAGGCTCGACGAACCCATCAGGCTGTTCCATGTAACAAACCTCATCCGGCTCCAGCACCCCATTAAGGAACGCCGTCTTGATATCCAGCTGCTCCATTTCCCAATCCAGCGACGCGCCAAGGTGAGCGAGAAGGCGAAAGGACTCCAAACGAGCAGTCGGAGAAGAGGTATCGGTGTAATCCTGGCCAAAGACAGCAGAATAACCGCGGCAGACATAACGAGCCTTGAACCGCTTAGGACGACCATGCTCATCGCGCTTGAGAGTAAAGACGGGGCGCCCACGCATGACACGACGGCCAGAAGGAACAGAGGAGCGAGGAACAAGACGGTAAACACCCAAACGGTGAAGAGAAGCAAACTCATCTTCCAAGGCAGCCCGCCACTCCGTGGCAAAGGGCGAGCGCTGAGCATCAGCCCAAGATTGAGGATCAGGCGGAAGATCAGGGGACTCCCCAACGAAGATGAAAGGGACACCACGTGAGTCATCGGGGTCATCATCAAAATCCTCATCCACCTCACAAGGCAATAAACCCGGAAGAAGATCAGCGTCAACAGGATCAGAGGGAAGAGGACACACGGGCGCGTGCGGGGAAGGAAGACACGCAGCAGCAAAGGCAGCAAGCACCGCAGGAGGCAAGTCCGGACCAGGACGAAGGGGAGGAGGGGGGGGATTGGGGAGGATGGGAGGCACAGCTGGCAGTGGAGGGTCAGGCATCGCAGGAGGAGGCGTAGCTGGGGAAGCAGAAGGAGGACTAGAAGGCGACGCCTGAAATGATTCAATAAAGGAGACATGAAAGGAGGTAAGGACACGACTGGACTCGCGATGAAAACAACGATATGCCTTGGAGTCGGGGGAGTAACCGACCAACACACACTCAACTGAGCGAAGGAAAACTTTAGGATTATGACGATTTTGAATAAGAACGAAGGCACGGCAGCCAATCTCACGGAGATGAGAAAGATCGGGCAACCGATCAAACCATCGCTCATAGGGCGTGCGACCTGACTGTGATTTAACAGGAGTGCGGTTGCTCAAGTAACACGCGGTCGTGACAAAGACATCCCAGAGTGTAGCGGGAGCGCCGGCAGCAGAGCGCATCGCCTGAGCATGATCCATCAAAGTGCGATGAAGGCGTTCAACGCGCCCATTGTGAGCTGACGTATGAGGCGCGGTGAATTGGTGTTGAGTACCCCGGGATGATAGCCAGGCGTGCATCGCTGTAGAGCGCAGCTCACCGTTATCAGAGCGCAGAATCCCGAGTTGCAGACCAGTCTCTAGTTCACGAGCTGCCGTCCAATCGCGCAGGGCAGGAAAAGAATCAGACTTGGATGCAAGAGGGATGCTCCAAGCGTAGGATGAAAAATCATCGATGAGGTGCAAGACATAATGATTGCCAGAAACTGATACGTTATCAGGATGCTCCATGAGGTCTACATGCACAATACCCAGCCGACGCGATGCCCGCACACCCCCACGAACACGAGGAACGCAAGAACGAGTCTGTTTGCCAAGGACACAGTGTTCGCAACGAAGGGGAGCAGAAGGAAGGGTAGAGGGCATACCAGTAGCAAGCCCACGACGAGCGAGCTCAGCAACCGCACGAAAACCAGCGTGACCCAGACGGCGGTGCCAAAGCTCGAGGTCGGCGACAGGAGTAGCAACAAGAGCATGGGCAGCGGTAAGGTGACCCCCAGAAAGAGCATACAGACGCCGCGATGTCAGAGAACCCGATAACACACGGACACCACTACGAGAAGTGACCCAGCAAGACGTAGCATCGAAATGGGAAGAGCAACCGAGAGCCTGGCAAAGGGCAGACACGGAGAGCAGACGAATAGAGGCCCCAGGGATGAAGAGGACATGCTCCAAGGTAAGATGAATGCCCTTAGCAACAATAAGCTTGATGGTCCCGATACCGACAGCCTGCACAGAAGAGCCGCCAACGCCGTGCACGGCACGAGGAGGAATAGGACGAAGGCGAAAAAAATCGGACTCAGAATTGCTAATATGAACTGAAGCCCCACTATTGAGGAAGAAGGGGACCACAGAAGGGTCAAGAGCCGTCGAGGAGCGCTGAGCAGGGGCACGATAGGTAATGGCCGCCATATCGACAGGACGAGAATTGGCGAGCCAATCAACAGACGCCTGAGGGAGAGCATCAAGGAAAAGGGCATCGTACTCATCCAGATCGGAAGCAGGAAGTGACTGCAAGAAAGCGGCAGGTAGAGGATCGAGAGCAAGCCCAGTGAAGTCGTTGGAAGGTGAAGTGGCAGGATCAACGGGCGTGGTGCCCCCGGGCATGTCATGCAAGAGATAAGCGTCGTGAGTAACCGGATCAACGAAGAAAGCACGACCACCCGAATCATACCGAACGGTCCCGCGGGAACCACCCAATGTGGAAGGGAGAGACGGAGCCGACACAGGTTTCGAGGGGGCAGGACCACCCCCACGAGAACGACGAGCAGCGCGCTCGGCAAGGACAGCATCACGTTGACCCTCACGACCACCGCCAGGACTAAAGCACTCATCCGCGGAGTGACCAATGCGGCGACCAGCACAGCGGGGATTGGTGCAGCACTTGGAATGACCGGAATCACCACAGACAGAGCACGCTTTAGAGGGCTGCACGGGACCGGCAGAAGCCGCAAAGGCAAGAGGAGCAGAGGAGGTAGCATGGGCGGCGTCGAGTAATTGCTGCTCGACATCGAGACGCAGGCAAGCCAAAAGTGACGTATAAGGATCACTGACTGTACTCCGAGAGATGCAGTCCGCGATGTGGTCACGCACACCGGGAAAGTCATCGGACAATGCATTAAGCATAATGATAAGAGTAAATGTGTCCTCAGTAGGCAAGCCCATAGCATAGACCCGGCAAATGTCCTCAGCGATAGACATGCTGGTGATGGCGAGGCGATCAGCCTTACGGTAGCGAACCCGCATGAGTTTCTGGATGAGATGAATTTGGGCGATCGGACCAAGTTGCTCATGACGAGCCTGCAACGCACTCCAAGCCAAGGCGGCATTGGAGTAGTCCCGCAAGAAGAGCTGTTCCTCAGTGGAACAGCGATTGCAGAGAGCAGCAACAATACATGTGTTGTTCGCATCCCAAGTGAGCGCACCCAAAGGATCAACAGTGGCATCCGGACGGGCTAAAGCACCCAGAATATAAGCACCCCCATGATTAAGAAGGAGAAAATCGCGCATAGACACGCTCCAAAGTGGCCAATTGTTTGCACCACGATCAAGAACCTCGGTAATTTTAGCAAGATCGCTCTGACTGAGAGAGATGGCCTTTATGGAGGACTTAACGAGGGGAAAAGAGACCGTAGTGGTAGACGAAACAGGGGGGAGCGGGGATGAAGTAGGCGGAGTCCCAGTAGGCGGAGCCCCAGGCGAAGGAGCAGAAGGAAGTGGACCAGCACCAGACCCGACCGGAAGGGAAGGGTTGCGAGAATGGCCACTGCGCAGATTGTGAGACATGGTGAATGAACGAGTGGGAAAGAGAGATGCCAAAAAAGAATGGGAGGGGCGCGGCTTATATATGGTAGGGAAAGGTGCAAGGGTGCGACACGAGGATACCGTTGGAACCAGATAAAATCCGATTGGGGCAAATCCGTTGGGGGAAACAATGGAGCGCAAGTGGTGAAAGTGGATCTCTACGGTCTAGGATGGCGGGCGTGATAGAACCCGCCAGTCAGGGC
>JBBPTN010000181.1:0-35164 GCA_038094075.1 Xerocomus spinulosus | reverse complement strand
ATGGCATCGAAGAGTTCGTCATCCGCCACAAGAAGAGCTTGCGGCGTCTAGAACTCCATTCATGCTCCAGCTACACGCCCAGCATATCGGCCCCTATTCGGAAATGGTCCGAGATTTGGAAGCGTTTCGCAGCAGAGCTTGATTCCCTCACAGAGATCGTGGTCGATGGCGCCAACCAAGGCTACGCATTACTGGACGGTACTGATGGTTACATCCCACACCCATCACTACCAACGGCAGATCAAGAGGATGAAACATGTTTCTTGCAGTTCATCGACCATGTCAACCTCCGACCACGTCTCGTTTAGAGAAAAAAAGGACCCTATAACAAGTTTTTTTATATCTCAAGGGTTCATTGCCGTGCGGGACAGCCTTGACCACTCTTTGTATTTTAGTATGTAGCTCAATGTGTCAGTCTCTTTCTTCGTATTGTCGTGGGTGGAATGGAAGTTGTGTGACCACGCCCATGTATTCCAGTCAGAAGCCGTAGCACTGTCACAAAAATAAGCCATGAATCTTCTGACTCCAGGCACAGCCAATGAAGTGCGGAGCAATGACGCACAAATGGATGAGCCGCACGCTCATCTAGCAGCAGTCATTTGATAAGAACTGGGCTCTACGACGGTGTTACACGTTCCGTGGGACGGGCCACAGGTAGCTGCGCAGCATGTGCATCATTCAAGGAAGACTTCTCCGCAGTTTTCACCCTTGTAAGAGAGATTAGTAGTAAAGCTTGTAAGGGAGATTAGTAGTAGAACGGTACGCGACTCCGGAAAGCGGGATCCTGCGCTGGGTAGCCTCTTTCCGCAGCAGTTTCGGAGTACGCGGGTATTATGAGGACAAACGGTACTGGCTCCGCCGCAGCAGAACAATTATTGTTGTCGAAGATCAGTTCCCCGGCGAGCACCTGTTGGTCGTTGTCTTTTGAACAATATGCGCTCTCAGCCCAAATGGGGTGAATTCCGTGTAATACAAGTACCGCAAGCGTGATGATGGGAAGGATGTCGTTGTCAATCTGATGTGAGACCTCGGCGACATGATCAAGATTGGGGCAGAGATGTTTGCCCGGTTGTTGAGCTCCTTGTTCTTTTGTTGCCCGTCCCGGGGGAGATGCTCGTTGTCGTGGAAAAGGTAGAAGTTCCGCAGCACCCCCCGAAGGAAAACGAAGCTATATGGGTACGTCCCGTTCTCTCAGAAATCCGCAGTACTGCGGCAGGACGGTGGCGATTCAAACAGCGTCGACATCTTGGCTATCCAACTTCTGGTCGAAAGAGCACCCCACGATGGGTCGGGGGGGCAGTGGTCGATGGGTTGGACAACACCGATAACTCCGAACACGCCATCTGCATCAACCGCAGCACAGCAAGTGTTTTACTTCGCTTTGGTCAAAGTACTATAAATGCACTAGTCAGTTGAGCAGTCGTAATCAGACTACGGTATTATATGTACTGAGATGACGGAAATGGACCTGGCGGCGTCCGCCAGTTTTGAGTTGCCGATTTTTTCTATACAATCGGAGACCTTGCCACCCTGGTGAACTGAGACCGTTTCGTAGGGTACTCTATCCCTTGTTCTTCCTGTCATGGTAACATATTTGTGTGGAGTGCTTCTTACTTTGGAGAATCGGTCCAGGCCGGTTCCGAATGGCCCACTATGGACATCTCTGCGGAACGGGCGGAGCGGATCCAAGTGACCAGTTGGCTCCGTTCCGCTGAAATACAAGAGTAAATGTCTACTGGAATGTTCCGGGTCCGCGATTGCGAGGCAGCAAGGCTGCTGATTGTCATGGACTGTCCCGGATCTGACGCTGTTGAGAGTCCATTCCGGTGCAGGGCCGATGACAGGTAAGTTGCCTGATCTAATCTACGAAAGCCGGATGTCATTTAGAACGCGCATTGTAGCTGATCAAGGGAGTACAACCTTATTTGATGTTTGGGTAGCTCAGATAGATATAACGGGCTTGGCATCAGGGTTGAGTTAAGAGACACGTGCAAGTTTGACGAACTTCAAAGGTAAATCTGGCGCGTGGTGTTTAGTGAATCTAAAGCGACTCATGGCCCCATGGATTCGCTAACCTATAGTTTGAGCAGAATCTAGGCCACGCTTGGAAGTGTAAACTGTAACTCCTGAAGACTCAAGTGAGTTTATTACTGTAAATCGAAGCCATCCGTTTTTGATATTGTGAACTTTATGAAGAACTCGCATGTTCTTGAGACTTGTAGGCTTCGTAGGGGCTATGCACGCGCGACCTGTACAGTAGTGAAGCTGCGATGGAGCATAAAGTCGTGTGATATGTAGTCGCTTACCATCTACGCCTTCGCAACATCGGTGTTTCTGTCAGTCCTGTCGCAGGTCTCGAGTGCCAGGTTTTGTCCTGGCTTGAAATTTTCGATCGGGTCTTGGTACCCTAGATGCATCGGCAGCATTGTATACGGAAGATGGTATTTCCCATAAACAAGAAAAATACCATATCCTCGTATGCTTTTGCAGCACGCTCGGGGATGATATAACCACAACATGGAACAGTGTGAACGAGGGCATTTGGTTTGTGCGAACCACATGCAAGTAGCAGTCAGCAAATAAGACCGACAGTGAGATCTTTCTTCCGAGACCCTTCAGACTAAAGGTGAATCATTGGAAGGCAAGGAGAAAAGACAACCGGCCGTACAAAAGCCCTGTAGGCTGTTTCATCTCCAACTTCGAAAGTCCGTCAGCTGCTTTGCGACAAGTACAACACCTATTTTTAATGTTTGAGGAGAAAAATAGATACCGAGTTCACACGTCGTCCGTGCGGAGGATCTAGAAATGGCTTCAGCAAGAAAACATTGTTCCCATCAAAACGATGGAACGGTCTCGTAAGTCGTTCGTTGAAGATAAATGGCAGTGTTGATCGTGTCGCGGGCGCAACTTACCTTTGAATCATCACACTTTAGTTTCCGTGGAACACGCACATCCGTGGAATCAAGGTTCGCTCCTGCGCTCGCCGTGGCCTTAGTCACTGTTGATGAAGATGCGATACTTGGTCCATTAATTCTCATGGAATACACGTTTCTGTGGATCATCCGCAGCTCATCAATCACGACGGACAATGATAGTTCGGGACTCGCTTCAATTTTAGCACTCCGTTGAAGGCATCCGGCGACCAGAAAACGGGAAACTCAGTGTCATCGTGCTGTGTGTGCTTCCTTACAACTTGCCAACAATTCCAATGATAATGGTACTTACCCCAGCGTCTTTTATATAGCGGAGCTGCGGGCCGTATTTCTCACATCGGATGAAGCCGAGCCAGCCACCTCACTTAGAGATGCTGCGGGATTTGAGAAATGGTCCTGAACACCAGGAACCATACCTGCCCACCTGGTGTCCTTATTTGTGGACCTCACTGAATGCGATCCAAGTCCATAGAGCGTGGATGTTGTGCAAAAGTCGGCACGACAAATAAAGAACTGCAATTTTCGGACTTGAAACAAGGCAACAACACTATATACTTTTTGGAATGTAGGTGACGCACGGGAACAACCTGCTCTGGTCATCAGGAATCTTGTGATCAACCCGTCACAGGTAGAAATGAACATACCAGAACCGAGACCCGAGTGACGCCTTGAATAGATGATGCTCATTCATGATACCTAAAGAGACCACAAAACGGAGTGATCTAGAGAGTGTTGGCGTCCCTGGACGTGACCTCGTGTGTGGACCGAGCAGTAACACCGACGAGAATATAATAATACCTGTCGGGTTGAACACAACCCTGGATCTGAACACGCAACATATGAGAATGAAATTCCTGAACAGATAAGTATACAAAAGAGACGATGAAGATGATGGCATACACACGTGATCCGCTCCGTGCTAGGGATACAAAGTACAAGGAACAATGTCTCGTCAGAGCGATTCGATAACCAACACGTAGCTCTTCTTGCCATTCGTCCCAAGGGGCCCTACCCGAAGCGTCACTCTGATTTTGCGCCTCTCGAACGCGCACTGATTCCATATCTGGATGAGTGCACGGACCTCCTCCACCGGGGTCCGTACAAAACACCGGTCGTAGGCCGCACCCAGGGTGCGTGAAGGGAAGATGCGATGGGCGATCAAGGCTGAGACGGGTACACGAGACCCGACAGCGCTGAGCCCTTCACACGAGAGACGCGCCGCGATACCAAGATCCTCAAGAAACCGGACCCAGTCAGCACGACCGATGCCATGTCCTTCGAATGTGTTGAGGGGGTAAAGCAATTGGAATCCATCTGTGAGTTTATCGCTGAGTGCAGGGATGCGAAAACTTGGAAAGTCGTGGGATCTGATACGTATTGGAGATGGAACAGAGAAACAGCGTGGGGGTGGATCAAGGGGACGCCTCTTCAATGGAACAGAGGACAAGGATGTCAGATCCTCAAACTGTGGTTCCCATGGTGGTGGAGGATCGTCAAGGGCGACGGTATCGCAAGGGGTGTAGTGCAGCGGCGCTTCAGCCAAATTCTTATCAGCCAAAGGCTGTTCCTGTAACTTGAAGGAGATGTGCGGATGGTCTATCGACATGCAATGCTTGACAAGACTTGAGTGAGCCATAAAATACGAATATCTGAGGCACCTTACATGATGGTCAGAGCCAAAGACACGTGCTGGCGTGGCAATAAACGCCTTGTAGTCATTGTCGAGCTTATTCCCGCAAACTTGTACACTTCATCACTTCATTTTCTCAGTCGTGGTCGACAACACCCAGTGCAGAGCAGCGACTATGCGTCCACTAACGCTTCATGTCTCTGCTCTCAGTGACTCTGAATATGACCTCTACACAAGATCACTCAACGACTTGGCCTCGGACTCCACCGACGCCAATACTTGCGTCTCAGGTGCCACTCATGTCCGTGACGACGCCTACTACGAGCGAACGTCCATTGGTGTACGTGAGGCTAGAGCCTGGCTTCGTGGCAGGTATTCTGATCTTCCAGCCTCGGACATTGATGCGGTCAGTTCCGGCTTCAGACTGAATCCGTCAGACTAACTCACACCTCTTCTCGATCCACTTTCAGATTCTTAAATTATTCTATCCAAAAATGCTGCCCTCAGATACGCTCACAGGTGGTCAATTCTTTGCTGCGTTTCGCCTCGTTATACACGCTGGGTCTGGTAAAGGGGTTGACCGAACGCTCGCATTTGTTCAGGGTGAGTGGGTCCATTCTCTACAAGTGATCAGGAATATGACTTCCTCGGTTCCTACTTGTGCATAACACACTTTGCTTATCTTGACCATGTGTAGCATCCCCGAAATTACCTAGCGTTCCGGAAGCCCCCAGACCACTCTCTCCTCCAAAACGACCCGTCAAAGCACCTCCATCGCACCCCGATCGTCAGAAATCACTCCCTCCCGTTTCCTCGCACCCAGAAACGAACCCGTTCACGCGCAAGTCGACGGAACACGCTACTACGCCCTTGCCAGCGCCAGATCACGCAGCTCCCCCTGCGCTTCTCCAGCAACACTTTAGAAAGATCAGTCACAACCCGTTTCTTGCTCGTGACAAACCTGACATTGGAACGGACAAGACCGTTCCTCCACTTGTGACTACCTCCAACCACGGTAAGCTTCCGCCCCTTCCCCCTCGCAAGCCATCGTTGCTTGCAGCCCCCCTTCGTCGACCCTCTGAAGCTGCCGCGACACCTCTCACATCTACGGCGAACCTGATGGCGCCCTTTGGTCCGCCTCTGGTTCCCACCAAACCAACGCATGTCATGAGTCCTCTCATGAAACAGTCGCTCGAAGCGAGTAAACATGCACAGTCGATGAAACGTGCCGAAGAACAACTTGACCGAGAACGCGTCCTTCAAGTCCTCAAAACGACATCGTCCAGTCCCTCCATTGGTAACACAACTCCCAGCGTGCGCACGCGTAGCCTCAGTCCCTCCAAGCAGTTGGCAAGGCAGAATGGACACGGTCCTGATGCTGCGTCTGCAGTCTCGGACGACGCAACGTACGTACCGCCCCTGCCACGGCGACGAAAACCAAGTCTGCCGTCCTCGGCATCAAGCTCGGCGCTCTCGCTCGAACAAGTAGCGAGTGCAAAACTGCCATCGCCAGCCTCCGCGACAGTTAGACCACCGTTGCCTAACCGAGACATGCACGCCTTTGGCCCACCGACAACGCTCGCAGACAACGGCCTACTTCCTCTCGTCGTCGGCCCCGGGCCAATACCGCCCCCGACACACCCACGTCGCCGACCGTCCACGCCAACAGAGCCCACAGTGAACGACTCCCAGTCGTCCCCTCCCTCCTCCCCACGCGTCGTGCGCTCCAAATCTGTCACATCCACCTCGTCCGTTCCTCCACCCCCGCCCCGCCGCAAGCGCCCAGAGAGCATGCAACTGACGCCGACCTCGGACATGGGCGACCTCCCCGCCTTTCCTCCCATGCACGCACAAGCACACACGCGCACGGCGTCGTTCCAGGGGCTCTCCCGCCACCTCTCGCTCTCGCGTGATCGCGAGCGCGAGTCTGATGGGTCGCCCATGGCCAACATCCAACGAACGCTGACCCATCTCCAGCTCAAAGCACAGCCCAGGCTGGACGCCGTTCGGTACAAGGCGGAGGCGGGGATCAGTAGGCGGGGATACGTCCATCATGCCCAGCTCGGCCCTAACCGGTGGCGCGACGAGGGCGAACAAGGGCTCATGACGGATACACGGTGGGCCGCTGCCAACGTCGATCAGGACCCAGATTCTACGCCGACGACAGATGAAGAACCAAGTTCGAGCGAGGACAAGGGACAGAGGACGACGTCGGTAGCCAGGAGCAACGCTCCATATCGAGATTTCTTGACGGAATCTGACAATCTAAAGTGGCCGATGGGAGAAGGTTGGAAACCATTATGATATTACAGGTCAGCATGGGGTCAATCATAGACAGCGGAGTGACAGCAGCTCTAGAACAGGTACTGGAGTACTTTTGTATTATGCAGTAAAATCAGCGACAGCGAGAAAGATACCTAGCAATTGGTGTACGCGTAATCCACGAGATAATAGCACAAAACGAAATAGCCATGTGAAATGTCCTGCTTGTGCATAGGTATGTGCGAGTGCCTGTCTTGATGGCATTACCCTATCTGGGGCATTCGGCTAAGCTCCCCAGCACAAGGATGGGTGAAGTGTCTCATACTAGGTTTGCTTTCTTTAGATGCGCTCGTATAATCCCATCGCGTACTAATCCGATCAGAGTCACACCTGCGTGAAGCAACAGAGGGTGTACATACCAGATAACAGCGTTTGCGCCGTCGTTTGGGTATCCTGTCTCACAGACATGAGTACCAAGGGATGTCAGAAGAGGAAAATCCACTCAACGATAACCGACGTTTGATAAATGTGACATACACGTGGCTCTGGAGAGCTGTATTTGACAGTATCCTTGAATTTCTGTCGAAGGTCTGCAAGTCGCCGTCCAGCGACGGGCGTAATCAACACTCGTGCACAAGCGTGGAGAAATAGGTTACCACGCGTACATTTAACGACAGAATTCGTATCGTTGAGGCGATCCCCGTATGAGGGCAGATACCGCTTTACCATGACCCCATTCGCAATCTTTTTCGTTAGAATGTCAATCTTGTTGAGAAAGATGATAAGGGTCGTCTTGCTCAAGAGTTTGGATGAGCATATGGCCTTCCATAGGATGAACGAATCTTCGAGGCGGTTCACCCTCTGGTCTTCTTGTAGCCGTTCGTCGAAGCATGATATAGGAGCTAAAAAGATGATTGCATTAACTTGATCAAAGTATGGCAGCCATGCATGACGCTACGAAACGACGATTAGTCAAGAACTCCGGTGCAGAGCGGACGGAGAGTGTACCTGGGTACGCGACCCGCCAACATCATAAATCTTCCACATTTGTGATTCGCCATCTATAAACAAGTCCGACCTTTTGATGCAGAACAACAGCAGTATTCACGTACCTCCTGCGACGTCAAGGTCATGTTCCTGGATGTCGAGCGTACGTAGGCGCGCACGAACGATATCATCGTCTGTTGGTTCATAGTCACGAACGGCGAGACGCTCAGCATTGTCTAGAAAGCTGGAGATCGTGTGCAACTGAGAAACCACACGCCAAGACGCAAAGGAAAACAGACGAACAAGGGCGCAGAGTCTTCGAGGTGGACGCTGTCTCTCTCCAACATGTCACGAACGACGTCGTCCTCCCAAAGAGCGATCATATCACTCTTACAACTTGCAATAACCTCGGTGACATCTTGACTACTCACGCCATCGTGTTTGATATGTTTTCGGGCGTTCTCGGCATCCTCTACACGAGATGCCTGAAGGAAATTCCTCCAGTTGCGAGACCGCACATAAAATTCGGTAGATGGCCGTGGCGAAACCCAGGGCGAGTTTGGAGGAGAGTGGCCCAGGATGTCCTCAGCCTTTATACCAAGTAGTCGTTTCAAGTCGTGCTCGACACCACTGAGAGGACCCAGCCGGAGTCGAAGCAAGTTATGCTTCTCCGAAAAAGGAAGAGGATCCTTCCCGTCGTCGCCGTCAAGGGCCTCTTGCAGTGCGCTGAGGATCTTGTTCACAGATTGCACGAGGTTGAGTTGCAGTACGGTTCTCCAGGAGGCACGTTCTTCGGCCCACTTCTCCCCTGCGAATCGCATGCGAAAATCTGGTATACGTTATCAGCACTCGAAAAAGACGCAAATTGAGGGACATGACCGACTCTTGAGGGTAGTGGACTTCCCTGTTTGAGCCGGATAGTCAAACAGTCAGCGGGTCCGATAAACGCCCGAGTGGAGATGAAGCGACCTACCACTTTCACTTTGGCCAAGTAACAGGATTTTGACCATTTGTTCTTGCTTCTTAAACGCAGCTTTCTCAGCCCGGAGTTCATCGTCGATCTGGTCACTGATTTTCTGAGCTTCGGCTTCGCGCTCCTCTCTGGCGGCCCTCTCTCCTGGAGTCTCGTCGGGCGGTGGAGCGGTGACAACGGCCAATGGGTCAGTGGAATCATAGTTGAATCCCATTCTGGAAATGTTTATGGGAAGAAGGAATGGAGCGTAGAGTGCATCATTCAACAAGCCAGTGAGTAATATTTAATAGAGGTTGTCAGAAATCCCCGACTGTTTGTTTGTTTCTGGATTAGGAACGGCCCCATTTGGGGTTAGGGTTGCTTTCCACGCACTGTCGTAACCCCCGGATACGACGTGGTTGGCATCAGGGATGCTGTGCCTTGTGAACGTTCAGCGTGCTGTCTACACTTTGCACGCAGGCACCAGCGAGGCGCATGCAGCCATTGGACACGTTACACTTGCGCCACTGCATAATCATTGATAAACGACGTGCCCCTCATCGACTTGGGTAGCACATACGGACGAACGGGTTAAATATTGCCGGTGGTGCCAACGGTTGATCGGCACCTTTTGTGGGTCCCGGATCCGAGACTCCCCGTCCTGTATGATAGTATGATACTACCAAGCGCTTGCTCGGATCCAAATCAATAAATCATTCGTGGCAGCAGGTTGAAGGGCCTGTCGACACACAGACACCGGATCTTCGCTCTGCTTGGGCATGCACATCGACGCATGGTGTTCCGACGCATCAACAAAACACGCGAGGTTAAATCCGCCAATCCCACATGGTCACAAATACTCAAATCCCTGGATTTATCAGCTTTTGACAGAATTTTAAATGGTTTATCCTCGAATATGTTACAATTCAAAAGTGGGGTTTACCTGCGCATTTTACGTAAGTAAACCCATGACAGTTTCCTTTTTAGTGCACTAACACCCAAAGGTTTGGCTTACCAATCACTCTGCTTGTTGCCCGTCTGCCTGTACTGATCAACCGGGAACGGCGATACATTCCCACAGGACCACCACAGGGCTTCATAAATGAAAACGCTGCGAGAGTTTGTCAAATCCCTTTTACCGCAAAATTTGACGCATTGGAATAACCAAGATGCACTGAATGGGCGATCACGTACTGTAAAGTATATATTATATTTGGCGCACCATAAGACCTCGGACCACCTTTTAAAGAATCTAATAACACAGGGGCACGCAAAGATGATTAGTACGCACCTACCTAGTCGGAGTGCTGCGGACAGTGTGGCGACATTCGCCCTGACGCTACAGAAAACCTCAGGACATGTTGGCCATTTACCCGAGGATCTTTCTGCCCAATGGATGCTGTCTGAACCATCATTGGCGACACACCCTGACACACACGTTCCACAGCCTCTCTCATCCAGGCACGTCTCAAGCTTCCTGCGCCAGCGTATACGTTCACCTTGCTGACGCAGCCCAGATTCACCAACGTAAAATGTCGCCAAGTGTGCTCTGCAAAAGTCACGGCAATCGATCAAGCGTTGGTGCACCATTATCACACCTGCCTCTGTGAAGCGTCCATATCCGGTCGAATCGGGGAATCCAAGGTCATCAAGTGCAGGGTCCAAGCGGGACCCAACGACACTGTTGCTACCGGATAGCCCCAGCGACGGGTGGGTCGGGCATCCCGGATTGTGCCCTGACAAGATGAGTAAGTGCATACGATCCTTACACGCTTTGCCATTCAGAGTGGTAAACATTTCAGCGGTTATGTGGCATTTCGGGGGTTCAAAACCGATGGGGATATCGGTCACCGTGATTTCACTCCCGAGCCCTGTTAATCCAGCCGACGATCGTCTGCTAACGGCACCAAACATGATTCACGATTTCTGTTGAGAAAGTCTTCCGGGGACTGACCGTTAGCCGATGATCTGAAGCGGTTCTGGACACTAACCGATCCGCTGAAGAATACGAATACACATCCGAGTGGCGAGTCTGGCGACAAATATTGCTAAGTGCCTGCGGCCAGACGACGATGCGCCAGGAACAGACCTATCGTTATATGGAAACGCAACGGACGCCTACTGTACTTACCTTGTGCCTCGTCTGCTACACTGCTAGTTCGGCTGGCAAAGCCTCACCGTTAGTGTGTGATGACACTGCCTGTGCAATGTGACAATGAGATCCCCGGCATGCGTCTCGGGATCTATTGGGCGACAACAGGGCAGTCAGTGATTGGGTTGGTGGGCAAGCTGATGAAAATTTTGCCTCGCAGTGCTCCAACCTTGATTGGAATGAAAGGTCACGCTTCTTCGGGTCAAACATAGCCTATCAATTCGGCCCTCAATATCATGTTGTGAACCCACGTTCAAATGCCCCAGCGCCGTGACTAACAGCGATCATCCAATGGCCAAGGATGGCTATACTTTCAAATACCATCCGGTGATGAAATCCGCGGACGCCCTCATTGCGCGCGGATCCAAAAGGCTTTGAAAAGTGATTGTCGTGTGGTCTATCCTTGAAAGGGTAGATTTTGGTTGTCTGGAACGCCTACGGAAGACAAGTGATGAGAGGGGGCATCCCATCTACATAAAATAAAACAATTCATGCCGTGCAGCGTGATTTACCTTTGTACCGGAGGGGCCGGATACAACGATCATCGATCAGGCTGAGTAAATCATGCCATGGCAGGTGGGACGGATCCCCTTGGCGAGTACCACATTGGTAATGCAGTTGTGACAACGAACGTGCCTGAACGGAACTACAGGCAGCTCCGACAGGAATGATCTAGGGGGTTCAATAAGTAGGCGTAGATGGCTTTGGAACGATAGAATTCTACCGGTATCCTACTAGTGGCAAGAGGGAGGCTACCGGCGGGTGAAAGGTGAGAAACTAACTTTCCTGCAGTGATGTTACCTAATGAAAGGCATAGTAGTGGCACTCATTGAATTGCAAAAGGCCCAACAACTAAACCATCCGTCTTGCCAATCGCAGGGACACGAAGGAAAGCATTACGATGAACGAGAATTTAAAAAACGTAGCGTAAACATAACCTGCCGTTCGTTGACCCGTTGCACAACATATGGCAAAAACGCATCGCCTCACAACAGGGAATCTAGTTTTGAAAGCACCTCCAACACTCCCGCAACCAACTCGAATCCAAGGTCATCCTCGCCGTTCATCTCTCGTTTTACTTCCTGCACGAGGCCGAGCACGCTCTCGCGTCCACTGGGCAAGGGATTCCCCATGCCGATCCTCACTGCTTCTCGCCTCCGACCGCTCGCCGTGCCAGGTCCACTGTTACTCCCAAACGGCCAACACGCAAACTCTGCCAACACTTCGTCACATCTTTGAAAAGCGGCTTCACGATCCTCGTAGGTTAACCGCCCAAATGCGTTGTCGAGAACGCTCGCTGCGTACGCTGCACAGGCAAGACACACTGCACGCGTAACTCTGCATTGTGTACCTTCCTTGTCGAGCGCACTGGGTGGGATCGTGGACGTGCCAGACGTCAAGAGTGACACAACGCGCGTGATGATGGATTCTTTGGTCCGGAAATCGGCAACGGGATGGGTAGCCATGTCAAAAAGAAGAAAATTCCGTTTCTCTGTGCGCAAGACACCCTTATCGACAAGGCCCTTTGCAAGGCGCTCCCGGACTTGCTTGAGTTGGTATCCAATTTTCATAACATTCCATGTTTCTCCTAAAGACGGGCAGTCAGCACCGCATTCGAATGACAGAGGTGAGTTGTCATATAGCAAAGGCACCTTCACAGCTTGCCTGCATCAGTGCTTGAGATACTTACCACTTAAAAGATCGATCCAACTGTTTATTGTAAACTTGTCACCCTCCTGCGCCTTCATCATCTTGAGTGTTTCGTCCAGTATCGTCTCCCCTGTATGTCTATCATCGATAACCTCCACCAGACGGTCCGGAAGCGAGCTCTTCCGTCTATTTGCGTCCTTGACAAGTGCTATCCGACGACGAAGTGCGAGTTCAATGAGTATACAGCCCCGGAGGGCGTACGAAATGCTATCATTCCAAAACGAGAGGTAGCCCTGTTAAATATCAGTCAATGCACTCGAGTACAGATGGCAAGGTCAACAATAGCAGTGCATTCCAACTCATCCACACGGGGTCACCTGAAACATCTGGTGGATGATCTGGCGCTTGCGCTGCGGATATCGTATGCATAGCTCGCACGAAAGATTGAACGTGGCAAACGAAGATGTCATGCTACGTACATGTTTGTCTTTTAGACCCAGCAGAAGCACTTCTTCCATGATGGTCAGACGGGGCATTTTGCCACTGCGGCTGTCTTCTCTGTCTTGATCCAAGTCTCGCGGGTCATACGCAATTTTGCTTCCGCCTTCGAATGCAGAGCCCGCATGTGTGGATGCTGTACCATTTAATACTGAGCCATTTGTGTGCCGACTTGAGCTGGGTAGATCATTTCCAGAGACCGAAGAAGTGGAAGTCGCTACGCGTCGTCGAGACAACCCGGCCGAGGTGTTCATCGTCCAACGGCTTGCATAAACCGAGCACGGCGAGTCGAATAATAGAACGCAGGGAGATGTGCAAATAAGAAGAAGCTGTAGGGACAAATAGTTGAAGTCGGTGCGGTGTGTGGAGCGCTGTTCAAAACCTGCAAAGGAAACGCCTCAAAGTATCACACGGCCTACAAGTACTACTACTAGCCTCACAACTTCAACAAGGTGAGCGTCGTATTCGAGTTCTGTACCGCACACATGACAGCCAACTAGGTGCAGCCTTCGGGCATCATTTGCCTTCATCGTGTCCATGCACCGCGTATGGGGTTTGTATGACGTTAGGTTCGCTCTTTCAACGCCCTAACGCATCCTGGTTTTCACCGCCTCCGTTGCTGCCACCTGTGCCTACACATAGCAGAATTGGGTAGAAAGTCATGCCCAAGTTACTTCCCCTCAGTCAGCAGATCATCTTGAAACGTATCATTCATTGCCACTCAGCGCTGAGGCCTGATCTCTGTTCGTCCTCCTATTTCTTCATCTGATCCGCACAACGCGCTATTCACGACGAATTACCACCCTGCAGGGTCTGCTGTATCATAGCCTTCTTACCTGGGACTCGGATCCCCGTCAGAATCTCCTGGTGCACTAAACTCCCACCGTGAGAGTCGCACCAATTTGTAGACATCGCCTATATCCGTATTCGGGAAACAGTCGCTCCCCCGCATAGTCTGCGGTCATGATCACGAGAGAGTCGACATTAAAGAAGAAATCACCCCCTTATTCCCACTGAAGGCTACGGCGACCTGTCTTCCTGGTCTTGCGACCTCCCACGTCTGGGTTTTGTCAGACTTCCATTCATTCACGGAGATGATACTGCTGGGCATGTGCTGCCCACGTGATTACTGCGATTCCCCTGGTTTACCGAATTTGCTTCAGACTTTTAATGTCAGACTCAGCTGAGTTGATTTTGTGCTCTTTGAAAACCCCACGGTCTTGCCTTTACGACGTGTTATGTTACTGACTTGCCAAGGATCTGATATCCCACATAGGTTGCAGTAAATATTGACCACTTCCACTCTTTCTCCACCGTGGAAATTTAATCAAATCTCCCCGCCGAAGGTGTTCTCATAAAACAAGGGATATCCCGGTGCGTTGCTTCTTTTGGTGCACGAGGAGGGGGTGGAGCCATTATCGCGCATCGCATAAAACTCTGGGCGTACAAGTAGCTCATTCTTCCCCTCCTTGTGGCAGTTCTTGCACCTCCCACCCCCGTGTGCAGGCATACGACGACCGGATTCACAATCATATCCGACACAGTGGTGCTCTTTTTATCTCACTCGGCGATCCTCGTGTACCATTCATACGGTCCTCTTCTCGTACCCTCGTCCTCAAACTCCTCGACGTTCTACACGGCTCGCACGTTATTTCCATTGTACACGCTAGCCGGCGTACTTTTCAGCATGTCTTCCACTCGAAGTCGCAACAAGGTAAGACATTCATTTTACGGTTCCTTCCTTCCATTCATCCTTCGTTCTCCTTGGGGTTACATCGCAGTTTTGTCTCTCACTGGATAACTCATCCAGCTATGCTTCCAGCAATACCATCCACCTCAACCGTTGGTCCGAGGTCGTTCCTCCCAAGACAGCGTTAACATTCGCGGCATTATGGGATCCC
Source organism: Xerocomus spinulosus (assembly GCA_038094075.1). NCBI lineage: Eukaryota > Fungi > Basidiomycota > Agaricomycetes > Boletales > Boletaceae > Xerocomus > Xerocomus spinulosus. The sequence goes on along the minus strand of JBBPTN010000181.1, from coordinate 20,199 downwards.
GAGGAGGGGATGGTCACGTTCTCGGGCGCAGCGCTGCTCGAGCCTGAGGGTTTATCGAACGTACCGCCTCATCTTGGTCTATATGACAACGATCGACATTCGCAGGTCATCCCTGCAGATCAAGATTGGGATAGAGCCTCTACGACGAGTGAAAATACCGCAACGCTAGCCACGTTCCAAGACGCTTTCAAGGCATTTCTTCATCGTACCCCATTGCACTCGAGAGAACATTTGAATATCAAGGAAGGGCAAGTTACGCCAGCTTGTTTGCAAGCGCGTGCCTCCTCGACATTTGACGGGTTGGACGTGTATTCCCACGATATTCAGTCCAAACCAAAGCGATCCTTGCAGTTATCCTGCATCGATTTGTTGGACACCGAACCCTCTTTCCGCACATCGTCCGTGTTTGGGAGACTAAGACTCCGATCCGACCTGATGCCCGATTCAAGTGGCCCGGAGTCAGAAGAGAGCGGATCGAGTTCTGGGAGTAGACCTCCTCACTTGGTTAGTCTGCCTTGGACTGCTTGTTGCGTCACATTTACTCACCTCTGGCCCTTGGTCTTTTTCTCGTTACCTTTTTTATCATCTGGTGTCCAGAAATCGCGCTTTTCAACGACGACGACCTCCACGTCTAATTACATTGATGTTGCAGCCAATGCTCTTCAGACCGTGCACTCATCCGAGATATCCTATGTCCCTGAGCGGACGAACGAATGTGTTTCTCCCGCCAACTCGTGGCCATCCCTACCCCAACGTCGACGTCTTCGTAAACGCCGACCCCTCGACAGCGATTGTATCGCAAGCACCACCAACCCAGCGCCATCTACCCCCAGGAAACTAAACCCAAAGACATCCATATCCGCATTCTCATCCCCATCCTCGACTATTACGGCGTCTCCGTCAACCCCCCCTGTGACTCGGGTACAAGTACGACGTGGTCGGTTCTCCCGTTGCATCGTCACACCGACGGTACCGACGCCGCCGCCAGCATCGCCTCCTGCTACGCCATCTACACCGAAGAGCCCGGGGCTCAAGTTACGTTTCACGCTCCTACCGAAACGGAAATCACGCCAAGTATCCCCCGACTCGGACGGATGGGTGGTTATAGAGGTGACGCCCATCATCCAGCAGCGCTACATACCCGACCTGGACCAAGACTAGACCGAGTGCGTCCGCGTCCGTGCTGTTTCCCGTGCGGACGGTTGGATGCACGCGTGCGAGATAGACCACGGCCCATAGGGCCACAGACTATTTTATATGCGTGTTTGAGGTGTGTTTCAGGTTTCAGAATCTGTCGGGGAATATGTTTTTTCCCCTTTTTCTATCGAAGACGTGTTGAAACACGAACAGATTGTGGCACATGAACGTGCGTTTCATGGACATCCCCTCTTTTTTTTCGCGGTCCGTCATGGCCGTTAATACATGCACACTATAGGCATTCTTTCGTTGGCTGTGGAATACCCTCTTTTTCCATCGATTCCGAGATCAACGCGGGTCTAGGATACCCGAACAATGTATCACTAATGCGTAGATATATTACGTTCGTACGTTAGTCCAGACATCATGGGATGATTTTTCCGTACACTTCACTCGACGACGGGGTGTGGGCGTCCATCAACGTCGGGAGTCTACGAAACCATCCACTCGTAAAGAACAAAAGCTATTATGTACCGCTGGGTCCAGCTTCGCCGACTCTCCAACAAAAGACCACATAATAAACCATGTGATCTGAGAGGAAAGAGGTAACGCGGGAACAAAAAAGAACAACAAGGAGAGAAGAGCTAGCGTATTTGTTAAATTGGCGCACTGATGCAGTGCATCATGACAAGAAACCACAACAACGCATGTGTCGCCATACAAAATAAAAAGAGGTCAGAGTTCCTAGCGAAGAAGTGGAGAAACATAGCAGTGTTACAATCAGTAGGACTCCAAAAAAACATTTTTAATTTCGTTATGATGGGTAGTAGTCTACGTCCCAATCCTCTGCCGCGCGCCGTCAACGATGTAAAGGTGAAATTGAAGCGCACGTACCTTCCGTTATGCCTCGCCATCCAAAGTATATTGAGACGACAGCCGCGGTCTCGAGTAGCGTCGCGATAAATGATCCATCAACTTTCATCGATGTGCCCTGGAGACAGTCACTTCATGAAGCACCGCATCGCGAAACCAAAGTAATGACGTACGCGACATATGACTTTACTCAGGAGGAAGTAATCCATTTGGCTGAGAACGAAGAGGATGGCTGATATCACATAATACCACACGGGTCTGACCTCGTTGAGGACCCCTAGCACAATGTACAGCATCATGCCAAAGTACACGAGAGCAGCGCTGCAGAATAAACCATCTTAGTCAACAGGTCAAAATCAATGGCAGATATACATACGCTCCAGGCCATATGCTCGTCAGAACAAAGAGTGGTATACTGTTAAGCGCTTCCTGGGGATTTGAGGGTCCAAAAGCATGGTTGAACAACAGTGCGACATCGAGGGATATATACGTCGTCGCGACAAAGAAAAATACACTGACGACCCCGAGAGGCTGTTCGAAATTGCATGAACACTCGGAATGAGCTTGAAAATGAGGGTAAACGTACTATCAGAGATCTCAGGGTGCCGTCTTCAACGATCTGTGTCGCCACGACCGCGTTGGCGAGTAAAGCCCAAAACAATGCAGCGACGAGGCCGGCATGAATCGAGGTGAGTATTACCAAGGCCTTGGTGCCTTGCCGAATGACGGAGCCATTGGTTAGAATTTGGAATATCAGTGTCAGAAGGTATAGACCGAAGAATATGCGAAGCTCGGAGCGTCCTGTAAAAGTACACCATGTAAGCCATAGATGCAAAGAGAGGTCGTGCCAAGACCAAATGATAAGAGCACTCCGGGTCAACACGGAAATTTTTTCGGGAATAGACCAAGAAATGAGAACCTACCGACTGCCGCCTTTCTTCGACTGGAGAATACTATGAGAGCAACCACCGTGAGGACGCTTAGACAACAGACGATAATGTTGGCAATGTTTCCGAGGGAACCGTTCGTCTGCACCAACTGTATTCCACATTCGGGGTTCACGCCGACAGGAGCCGTTATAGGGTTCGCAGACAAGCCAGTGAGGAGGGTAGGGTCATTTTGAAGTACCTGATCGAGGTGATCGATCACATTCACGAGGTTTGCATGGCAGAGAATGAAGCTCACCTGTTTGTAAAAGAGGTTGCACCAAGTATATGATGGCACTTGAGAGCAGAGTGTTGAAAAGTCGCCAAAGTGCATGTTTGGTATGGATGAGGAAAAAACAACGAGTTAAAAGAAATTTACAAGGCAGGGGAAGAACACGCGGCGGTATCGTTTGCAGTGGATGGTGGGTATCTTGGAAGGGATCCAAGAAGGTATGGACTAGCACAAGGCTAATCTCTTGTTGATGGGCCGCACAAGTCGTCAAGCAAGTTCAAGTACAAATAAATCAACACAAAAGGACCGAGTTTCATGGCGACGAGGCAAGCGCTTACATGTAAGAAGTGTTCCGATGATTTGAAACTTGTTGGCGCGAGTGCAATCACACGAAAAACCACGACAAAGGTTGTCCGCAGTTCAAGGGAATAGGTGTCCCTAGAAGCACAGAGAAGAAGAATGGGTTGTAGTGGTATATAATGGGTGCCACCAAGCTATTTTTGCCGGTCTCTTCGGCTTGTGGAAGCTTACGTAATATTTGTAGAACCGTTGTGCTGAGACGCGACGCCGCACGACGTACCAGTGCACTGCCAAGCAGGTCTACCAAAATCACGGTCTCTGTCGGAATAGACGTGTCAAATGGGCTCAACCGTATGCAAGTACATTTGTCGGAATACATGTGAGTCTGCTTGCAGCTAACATTGTTACATGCATAACGCTTATATTGGCACTCTGAGGCCTTCCTAGCAGCCTATGATTTCAAAATTTACCATGGTGAGGTACAGTGTCACGACATCGCCCGGGACGTATCCTGCCGGGGATCTGACCGGTTACCATCAGGACCCTACTAATGAAACATCACTTAGTGAGCTCAGCTGAGGGGACGAAGAAATTACTCGGAAAGACACGTCATTCCTCGACGGTGGATAGTGCATAGGACTCCAACATTTTCTCGAAGGTTGTCTCATTGCCAGGTTCATAACACCGTTCAGCATCAATGGTCGCTAAACTATTGGTCGAGTCTATGAGGCAATCGGCTCTTGATTCTATTCCGTACCAGGGAGGATGTGAAGGGCGATCCGGAGTACCCTATTATCCTCATCTGGGCAGCTCTTTCGGGTTGCCATCGAAAAATACTCTATTGCCTTCATCAGGTGCTGTGAATTTTGGTCCACAAAAATGGCCTGTGCGTGTCTTCGTTCCTTCTTACCGCAAAATGAGATCGTACATACATTTCTGTCCGTAGTCAGCCATCAAACCCATCTCTCGTGATCTTGGAGCCTACGCGCCAGGAAGGCAGTCTTTATACCACTAACTAGTACCTTGACGGTGAATTCAAGGGTCACTTGTCAAAATGGTGGGCTGGTCGCCGACTCGATCGTATCATTTGTCAACCACATCTGTCAATGTCGTGGAACCACATTGAAATGTTCAATCTCCCAGGGCATTATACGCAGACTAGAGTATCAATTACCCCGTACTTTGCCAAATGGAGATTGTCCAGCGATTAGTGGGGTCGCGCCTTGAATATTCGCTCCCTTGGGCACCTGCAAACTCGCCGATGCAGTTCAAACGTCCCCACAGAGGAAGTGGGGAAAACGCTGAGGTAATGTAAGTACCCTACATCTCTGGCAATCTATCCAATTCGTTGGCCTGGCCGGCAGAGCGGGCTCGTTAGTGCGTGAGACTTGTTGATCTCTCCTGACGGATCTGACAGAAACTCGCGTAGGGTTTCAGCAAGAAATGCCGGAGCACTGCAAATCTGAGGAATGCGGCTGGCTTCTCGCAGTGGAAACATTGTTCGATCGAAACTCATTGGCTTCACTACTCCCGGGACTCTTCAACGTTTTGGAGACAACAGGCTCTTGGCATTAACGTCGCCAAGGAGCCTCATGAGCCTCCATTTGACTGGAGATGCCAGACAGTGACGCATCTCGGGCAATTGTACGCTTTCCATTGAAGAAATCTCGCATTTCCTTGCTGATCGCAGCCAATATAATCATTTTCTTGTAGCAACCATTCCTTTTCCCGGGCGGACGCAGGAACTGAGCCGCAGTAGACTACTGTATCACACACTACTGCTGCCTTGGCCAGATTGAATAGCTGACAAACATTGTGCGGCTGAGAATGGTATAAATCCACAGACCTGCGGGGTCAAATCGGTACTTTCTCTAACCTCAACGATACTTTCATCTCTGCACCGTCATGACCAACCGTAAAGTTCAATACCGTCAGCTCGGCAAGACTGGTCTCCGTGTTTCTGTCCCCATTGTAAGTTTCATACAATGCAATGTGGTATGATATCCGTCGACCCTGACCAAACGTGTCATCTGGTACCTTATAGCTAGGAGCCATGAGTTTTGGGTCGCCGAAATGGAGTGTGCGTATGCTCTTTGCCGCACCGTGAGATCGCTGATGTCACGTCCACTGTCGTTCAGCCATGGGTCCTGGAGGAGGAACCTTCCCTGGAAGTCATCAAGGCTGCTTGGGACCTCGGCATCAACACGATCGACACTGCCAACATCTACTCCAATGGTGAATCTGAACGTATCGTGGGCAAATTCATCAAAAAGGTATAACCACCTGTTCGCGCGCTCGACTCACGCACCTCATTGGCTTGCACAGTACCAAATCCCTCGTCGTCAGATCGTGATTGCATCAAAGTGTTTTGCGCTCGTCTCAGACGATATTTCCGTCCGTGTGGCCTCAAGGGATGATCAACGATACGTGAACCAGGGTGGCCTTTCTCGTGCTGCTATTTTCAACGCAGTCGAAGCGTCGCTCGCGCGCTTGGAGATATCTTATCTCGATCTCCTCCAGATTCACAGATACGACCCTCTCGTTCCTGCAGAGGAAACAATGAAGGCACTCCACGACCTCGTTCAGAGCGGTAAAGTGCGCTACATCGGTGCGAGCTCCATGCGGTGCTGGCAATTTGCACACCTCAACGCAGTGGCGAGCAAGAACGGCTGGACGGAGTTCGTGAGCATGCAAAACGAATACTCGTTGCTTTACCGCGAAGAGGTGGGGTCCCGTTTCGTGAATTGACGTGGTGGCCGCTGATGTCACACAGGAGCGTGAGATGCTGGCGTACTGCAAGTTCAATGGGATCGGAGTCATTCCTTATTCGTCTCTTGCGGGGGGACTGTTGGCCCGCCCAGCTGGTACAGAAACCGTTCGGAACAATGCAGTCAAAGGCACCAACTATGAGACAGAGTTCACAGAAGCCGACAAGGTCATTGTCAGCCGTGTGGAAGAAGTGGCGAAGAAAAAGGGTGTTACGATGGCTCGGGTCGCGCTCGCGTGGGTAGGTCAAAAGGTCGTGACCCCCATCATTGGGGTCGGCTCCGTCGAGCGTCTCAAGGAGAATATCGTGACTGGGATCACGTTGACAACGGAAGAAGTGGCCTATCTGGAGGGACCGTACGCATGCCTTGCTTTCCCGGGTCTTGCGTTTGTCTGATCATTGCCTATAGATACGTGCCAAAGCCCGTTCGCGGTCATCTTTAAAGAATGGGTGAAGTGGACGGGTACCTCTGTATTGTAGTTGGCATATTAGGATAAAATGCCTGAATTATGAAAGGGTATATCCTAGGAATACAGTTGCAAAGAGTACTGAGACAGCTATCGCAAGATGTCTTCAAGTCGCTGGATCATGTAGCACAGCGAGAAGAAACCGACCGTCTATACAAGCGTGCATCGGCGTGATTTCCTTGCACAAGAAAAAGGAGATGTCAGACAGACCTGGTGAAATCATCAGCTCGTGTCGTTTTGTTCTGATTCTCATAAATCGGATTTGATCCTGTTGGACGAGTCGATTCCCAGTGAATGGAACTGAGAGTAGTAAAAGACGGCTCACCCCCTCGTTCTCTTCGCCACTGACTTCCTCTAGGCCCACCTGCACAGTTTCGACGATGCGCGCGATCGCACTCGCGTACTTTCTTCCTTGTTCGCCCTCGAATACAACGCCGGAGTGTCGGATGATGGATACCTGGTCTCCGCGCGAAAGGAGAAGGTATCCGAGGACGGAGCGATGCGACGAGAGTAGTGCGAGGGTTTGTTCTAGTTCGGGTGGCATGGGTACGTGAGCGTGCATGTGGAGGGTGCTACGCTCGGTGAGTTACCAAAGTTGGAAAAAACCATTTTTCACAGAGACGCGACATCATGCAATGCATCACCCTTCATGTTGGCGACTACACTACTACGTTTGTTGCGTGGTCACCTAGCCGGGGGAAACGTAACGGGAACTCTAACTGTTACACTCAAGGGGTAAGCTAAAGATCAACCACCATTTCTTCTAGTCGTATTCTGTACAATGCATCCTTCATTGTGTCTCAGCGCTCAAGCTAAACATTGTTTCAAGGACCAATGATGCAAAGGAATCATGCTACAAACCTTTTCCAGGCAGGAATTCGATTATATCCATGAGTCGATCCCACCTTCGATCCTCTTGCCACACAATCGTTTGGTCTTCTGTCAGTGTGAGCGTCTGCTTCAGTGGTCGCGTAGGCTTCCCCTCGCACTCAAGAGCCTCAACTTCCTTGTCAATTGCACCCAGCCAAGCAACCACAACGTTTTTTTGTGAAGCGGTCAAGACAGGAGCGCGAAGCGTCCAGATACAGCGATCCGTTCCATGCGTCACAAACCCTACAGGATGCAAGAGACTCACGTTTGACACACAGCGCGGCCGTAACAGGTTCTTCCCTCACCTTCTAGCCTGACCTGGTCGGGCGTCCACCGGATCTCGTACTTGAGGACTGGAAACCCTGCCTCATAAAGGTCGCGCACCAACAAGCGCACTGGCAGATGCACCTGTGCATCACTGAAAACCTCACCCGCCCACTTCATCACCTCCTGGGCACCCACATCTTCTGGAAGTGTCCTGTGTTGTTCTACTAGACGTTCCACGATCGCGCGCGGGTAGTACCCCGGCATATTCTGGAGTACGTCGTTCCGCCCACGGATTGGATGCATCATGCCGTAGAGGTACCACTCCTCAGAGAGGTCCCCGACGACGATGCTCGTCATGCCTTTCTCGCGGAGCTTCCAGGCCAGCTGGCCTGTACACTGCCAGGTCATTGGGTCGGGGTTCATTGGGAGCCATGTGCTATCGAGACACCCCCGGAATGTCCTGTGTTCCTTCCTGACCTTCCCTATGGAGTGGAGGAGCCTCGCAGGAGGGACTAGTGACGGGTCACGGAGGGTCGCAAGGGTCGTGGGCGACGCAGGGTCCAGGCCGAGGACATGACAGATTGCCTCGTATTGAGGATGGAGTTCACCTGCCGTCTTGGGGGTGGCTCTGTGAAAGAGTGCCCATGATGTGAATCGGTCAGGTCTTGGCGCAGGACACCTACAATATGGCATTAGACTGGAGGATCGCAGATTTGATGGGGGACTTTTGGCCCTCGGGAAGGTGAGAAATATGATGGAGAATCTGGTGAACAGAATGGGCACCTTTGGGGCCATCAACTGCGCATCTGGTAGCTCTAGTTGTTCTTGTCACTTACCGGCCGATAGCCCAGAAAGCCGTATGTTTGCAGGGTTGCCTACACAGCGTCTCTGAGCCCCACATTCAACAGTACATACAGAATTGATTCACCTCCAAACGCTTCGATGTTCTCTTGAAGCCATTGCAGTGCGAGCCACTGATCCTTGAATCCAAAGTTACCATCGATCTTTGGTTCATCACATGCAAGGAAACCAAACACTGAAAGACGGTATCCGATATTAACGTAGACTTCTGAGCGTTCTTGGGCAGCATATTGTGCCTGTGAATTGAGCTCATGGGGAGAGCCGAACTGTAGGGACCTGATGCACATTTGCCCCATATTATGACGACAAACCAGGAGAGAAAGAGAAACATACCCTCCGTGGATATAGACCCTGACGGGGAATTTGGAGTCGCGAGTGAATGATGATGGGGATGCGATATTCACGAAAAGGCTGTCATGGGTAGTATACAAAATACAACCAGCCCGATTGTGCCATCACAGAAAAACACCAAGTTTGACTTACGGATCCTCTGATGGGTCACCCAGACCCAGCATGTCTTCAGGGGAAACCCCTAGTAGGCATCGGATGTCAATGCACTATCGAAGAGTTGGATGTTCTGAACACACCAAATAATCCACTGGAAACGGAGACTTGATAGCCATCTATGAATAGCACGAATTTCTGTGTGTATGTGAGGTACAATGATACGATCGCGATCACTTGCATTTGGTCTCGTAGATATAGTCCTTGTCTTCGTAGCGGTAGTCTTCTGGCAAGGGTTGTGGGTCTGTGAAACGCTCCGGCCGCAAAGCATAGGGAACCTCTATGACAGATCAAAGAGTGGGCTTGCTGGTCTTGGTTCGGCTCTGAAATCTCGTACCTAGGAATACAGCGGCCCCGTTGGTTGTCCGCCCACCTCTGACAGCCCCATATCTGGTCTCGACGACGACGCTTACACCATGCTGCAAGCTGTGAGGAATGTGCGCGTCTGACTCCGCCATGGTGGTTGCAGTGACCGACGGTTATCTACCCAATTTGGGTTCACATACATTCAACGACGGTTTCGACTCTGCCCAATACCTACTGTGTCCCCAACCTCTCTTGCACCTTGCACCTTCATCTCGTCCTCGTCCAACCCTGCTTCTGCTAGGATTCTCTCCACCTCTTCCAGCATTGGTTTATATTCCGCTGAGGCCTAGATTGAGAATGGCGAAGCCAAGTACTTGAAGGCTTACCATAATGCGCCTCGGCCAACCCAAATCCATCCCGTCGCAACTGTTTTCCACGATTATCGCTCGCATGAGCTTCATGCGCTTTTTGTGCCCAGTACTCGCCTGTGGCCGTGGGTCAAGGCAGGTCAAACGGAGGCCAGGAGGACATACGTGAGCGGGCATAGAACATGGCCAACGTCTCTCCTGGTGCTGGCGTTCTCATCACATCTTCCGCAGAGCGAGTCGGGTCCTTTGCAGAAACACCCATGAACGCCATCGCACGGGCGCGCAAGTCAGGGCCTGCTCCTTCAGTTTGTGCTTCCTTTGTATCATGTTCCTCTCTGCTCCCTTCCACATCCTGGCTCCTTTCCCTTTCTTTTCCCTTTCCCTTTCCTCTTGGATTCTTCTCCTTCTCGTCGTCCTCTGACTCTTCTTCACTATCATCTGCTTCCTCGTCACTCTCTTCCCCCTCACTTCCCCCATCGTCATCACTACTCTCTTCTGCCTCGACCGGAATGACGATTCCGCTGGGCTTTAGACACACGAACCGATCCAATTTATCCAGCTGGAGTGCATAAAAGTCATCTAGTGTGTATTCGCGCGTACCGAGCTCAAAGATACCGCCATAGCTAAAGTTGCAATGTCAGGTACGAAAACGACAACTTAGGCAGATAAGACGAACATGTACAAGGTATTTCGCAACACCGCGAGCATGGAATTGTAGCGCGGCATGGGTCGCGTCAAGTTTGGGTCGTCTGGATCGATTTCATCGTTGCGTTGGTTAGGTCGCGTCGGTGCCACAGATCTCGTCTGTCATTGAAAATGAGGGTGCACTCTGCTTGCACAATCCAGGACCTGCCTGCGTCTCTCCAACTTCTCCAAGAACCTCTTCGTCGTGGTCATCGAGATGTTGACCTGAGGCGTCCTTTGCCTGCTTCTTCTTCCCAGCGCCCATCTTTCTCGGCTTCTTGAGATGCATTGCGATCCATCGACCCTGACCAGCCAGCTGGTACCCGTATCTTGCAGTTAGAGATACAAGCATTAGTGCTGTCGCTGTCCTTGGTCAACGAGACCAAGACCTACAATTCGTTCCAAAAGATGCTCGACAACCCTTCTTCTCCACGTTCCTCGTCCGTGACCCCTCCAAACAGGATCCCTGTTCCCTTGGACGACCACAGTGCCATCGTACAGCCCGCCCGCGGAGTCGGGGTATGTACTGACGACACTGTCCTGCGCTTTTCCCACTTCAGGGTGAGTGGAGTCGGAAGAGCTGGATCGACCGTCATTCTAGAGCCATTGTCAGCACACACGGGTCCGTGTGTGTACCTAAACGTACTTGAGAAACCACGTGTCGTCGAGAATGACCCCGACGGGTCGTTTTCCCTTGGTATATTCCTTGCAGTAACCACCTGTAAGATGCTCGTCAGATCGCATCCTCGATTAGTGGGCGGAACAACTAGACCGTAGAGAACGATGCCGTCTGCTGTAGACAAGAAGGTAAACCCACTGCGAGGACTGATCGTACATAGTTTGTTCAAATCTGTCAGAGGTGTTTGGTAGGCACGCACGATGGTTTTCGGTCTGGTTCTTTAAACTCTATCTGACGCCACTTGTATTCTTGAGTGTCAAAGAGCCAGGTGTCGTTGAGGTATTGGGCTATGACGAAGAAAGTCAGCCAGTCGCGTTCGCGTCATGGGGCACCCTACTTGCTTCGATAACCGGGATCGTAGAATCCGCCAAACAAGACGATATAGTGCTTCCACATGGCCATCCTAAAAGATCACGGTTAAGTAGAATGACCGAGAGCACGGTACAACCGACACCACACCTATGACCTGAGCGTGCGCTCGGTCGCACCTTGGTCTCGATTCTCTCCCAAGCATGTGTCGTAATGTCGAACACCCAAAAATCACGGTAGTGGTGGAAGCTGTTTTGATACAGCGAAGAGAATTCGCCACCTTTGACATCGTTTGAATGAGGGTGATGAGGATATCACAGAGATCATACCAAAGAGATAGAGCTTTCCGCCTCCTGCGGGGGATCCTACGACGCTGTGTGCTGAGCGAGGACCTGGGCAGGTTTGGGAAACGAATTTTCGCCATTCGTCCTAATGACAAGGAAGCATTGACAAGATATACAATTATAATGAATTGGGACGTGCCTTGTCGGGAGAGTACCGAAACACGTCATTGTAAAAGTACTGTAGGGAGACATGAGCGGGTGAGAAGAGAAGGCAGACATGATGATACACACAGCTTTACCGTCTTCGCTAAAGTACTCACCTCCAATGCACCAAAGGTGATTTCCGTTTGGGCATGCGGTGAGAATTGCATTGGCACGTCTACTTGGCGGTCCTTCTACAAGCTCTTCCGTGACTGTATGTGCAGCTTCCCATTCTTGTCTCATCTACTGGAAACACGGACAAAACCGATCAGTAACGAAATACAGAGTGCTCAATGCGGGGGGATCCGTATCAGAATGCACCTTTTCGAGGATATCTTCGAGATCTTCGTCGTCTTGATCATCCTTGTCTTGCTGGGACTTGGTGGCCTTTTTCTTTTCTTTGCGTGCAGTTTTTTGAGCGGATTTCGCCTTCTTTTGTGCCCTTGCAGCCGCCTTCTTGGTATTGGGCTTATCCTTTGCCATCGTGGTTGTGGTCAGGGACAAATGAAGGCATAGCCACCAAGTGGTATACCTTCTATTACGCGACCGTATGTAATCCTATGAGGACGAGCAGAACTACACTGTGCGATTCCGGACACGCTCCACCTCGGTTTCGGCCTCGATCTCCCTTGCGGCTGCCTCTGCCCATGCCTCTAGCCCACCCTCGTCAAATGCCTCTGTGAGTCGTTGATGCGCCGCGTCGTGGTCAAATGTCGTCGGTGTGTCAGCGAGGACGGGGACAGAGTCACGAGGACGTTGGTAAATTTTGGCTGTCAAGCGTGGCATGGACTGGGATATCCATGTGCGCATACGTGCAGCAAACTCTGCTGTCTGTTCTCCGAGTTGGTCGTCATGTAGTGTAGGTCAAAAAGGACGTACGTTGTGAACGTCTAAATAGGCCATCACCCCTGCGACAGACATTGTCGCGGTCGACATGACGATGGCAGTCGCAATGGCAAATGCTTTGAGAGTATAAAGAGGTGCATTGAAGTCGTCTTGTTGTACTTGAAGAGGTCGCAACGTTTGCTTTGGCAGCGTGAATGTGTTGCCCCGACGAGGCGGAGGAGCAGCCTTGGAGACCCTCCGAAGCCAAGGCATGACCAAGACAGCCTTGGCGCTAAAAGAAGGCGATGTTTGCGATCTCTACCACCACGATGAGCGCGATCCCAAACGAACTGTGGATAAGCGTCTTTGAAGAACTCGACAGTCCTCAAGACCTCGCTTCTGTCGTCGCCACAAACAAGCGATTCAGGTCGCTCGGGACGAGGGTCTTGTACAGACACATTTTCTGGCTGGACCCACTCAGCTTCATCAGCAACTATCCCTTTCTACAGCACAACGCTCACTTGCGATCCGTCACTCGCGCACTCACCCTCGGTATATCCACTGCCACTCCCAACACTGACCGTGTCGACTCGCACAACCGTACAAGGGCCGTCGTAAACCTCTCAGGTGATATTACTTGCACCCACAGAACTGCTCGTGCACATGAAACTCGCATCCTGGAGGAAGCCTGTGTCGACCTGCTCGCATCAGACGATGTCACTACCGCCTTGTACATCCACGCCGAGTCATTTACAAACCTCCGTGACCTCACCTTCAGTGGCATGGTCCTCCCCGACGCCTTTTACAGGTTCGTACACTGTTTCCCTGCGCTCGACAGGCTAGCAATCGAAAATTGTGCACCTCCCGTCCGCCCTCAACCCACCCATCTTCATCCCCGTGATCTTCCCATCACCGAGCTTACCATCATCGGTCTCCAAGGCCGTCGCGATCCCCGCGAATTTCGCGCGTTTGCAGAAGGACAACACCTCCGCGTTATTCGCTTCGATACCTCGTGCTATATTTACAAACACTTTACGGATGTTCCTCTCAACCCCCCGCAAAACAACTGGCATCAAGGTTTTGTTACAGTACTACCCGCTCTGGCCGCGCTCGCTGCCTTGCAGACACCCCAAACACCCCAGTCCGTGATACCTTTTCACGACAATCCGGTACCGTCGCCTCATCTTCACACCATCGATGTCAAATTCCCCACCCCAAAATCATGGCAATCTTATGTTTCGGAACCCCACGACCAAATTATCAGCCCGTTTAGCGATTTCTTGGTCAAGTGTCCTCGTATCACCAACTTGCGTATCAGAAACCATTTGCCCTGGCTTCGCTTACCGGCCAACGCACTCCCAAACATATCATTCTTTCAAGGACCACTGACGACCATCAAGTCTGTCGTCTCTGGTCGACGCCGACTCAGGCACCTTACGCTACGCGATCCTGCCGGCGGTCTCGTCGCACTTGAGAAGGCGTTCAAAGAAATCGACGCCCACGGCGGTGGCGCCGATCTCGAAACGCTGTCCGTATTCATCGGTTGGTGGGACGATGAAATCCTCTACGCCATCGTCCACCATTTCAGCAACCTCAGACGCCTCGAGATCTTGTACAAGGAAGGAGATCCAACCGAGGTGTGTCTTCTTTATTTGTCCGCAGATGTCGCTCTCGATCTCACGGGTGTATACAGGAAATAGTGTTGGGCATGGGCGCCCATTTCTTTGGACGGATGTCTCACCTGTGGTCTGTCCGTGTGTTCAAAGTCATGCCCCCCGGTGTGAGCAATGCCGGTGGAAGACCTGTTGCGCGTCGGCTCGGACAGCGTCGGGTCCAAGTCGCATTTGTGCCACCTGGCGAAGTGGACGGTACCGAGCGGACCGAACTAGATGACGGCGAGTTTGAAGACATGAGGTTCGGCCCAAAACCGTCGTCGTCATCGCATGTAGGAATATCTGTTTTGGAGGACCCGGAGGAGGCCATTTTGAAAGAACTCATTCAGGCATGGAATCGGTACTGTCCGGGGTTGAGAGAGGTGCAGCTCAAGGCTGGGTATGTCTGGCGGAGGGCCAACCCAAACGACGTCTGGACGCAGCGTCCGACCAAGGTGAGCCGCATGCGGGATGCAGGGTTTGAGGAAGTATAAACATCCAATCTATCATATATACGCTGTTTTGGTATAACTTATATACTTAGTACTACTAGCTTTGGTATATAGGGTCTATCCAAATTTGTAAGTTGCTCATCATCTCCCATTCCACATTCATTCCACTGTGAGGTGCCGCGCCGATCGTCGTCGGTGGCTCATGGAGTGCAAGAATTGTGAGCTCAGACAACGTCAGTTTTATTGCGAGTCCTGTCTACGGAACCAGTAAGTCAAAAGGGCGACGTCGACGGCGCGTCTCTCACCTCGTCCGACACAGTCAACGCGACATTCGTTTGCAGACGCAACGCTTTGAAAAGGACCGCGATGAACAAGTCACCAAGGCCACGCGGGCCCTCAAGGGCATCGAGGGTGCGAGAATGACTAGAGCTGGATTGGCAAGCTGTCAAAAACGGGTCGAGGAACTCGCAGAGGGCCTGGCGAGGCTGAAGCGGGACAACGATGCTAGTTACGCCCTTCACATGTTCTCGTGCTTCGTTTCCTGATTCCTTGTTGCGTTGTAGAACGTGAGCGGTTGCGACAGCTGCGTGAGTCCCTCGCAGCACGTCGGCGGACGCTCTCGGCCGCACGTCTTGTGCCTGCGTCGCCGTTGGAGAGTCTGGCCACGAAAGAAACGCAGGAGTTGCATGCGCTCTCGACAGCGTTGGCGCGTGCGCGTTCGGGGCTTGTCCAGGAGCTTGTCGAAGTCTTTCATGTCGTCGAGGTGGGTGGACGACCCCCGATCGGGGGCAAAGCGGGCACCAAGGGTGAATGGACTATTGGCGATCTCATCCTGCCTGTTCCAGGGGATATCCGACGTACGTGATTGATGTACCCCGGCGTAACGTCCTCACCACGTCATCCAGGCTATCCGCCAGACCACATCAACGCCGTCATCACCTATACCGTTCATTTCCTCGGACTACTCACGTTTTATCTTGGCGTCAAACTCCCTTTTGAGACGGAATGGAGCGGGAAAAAGTTCGGCGTCGGGCAACCATGGATCGGGGCTGGCAAAGGCGGAGAGTCGGGTAGCTGGGCCAAGTACGTTTCGTGTCCTTCCTCGTGCGGGATTTACACATGCATGTCTAGGTGGACGACGAGACACCCGCTCCATCTCACAACTTCCTCCTCGTCCTCCTCATCACCTTCATCGCCACTCGCCCCCCTCCCGACGTCCACGCCACCTGCACCATCGACGAGCGCGTCCTCGACAACACTCGCACCGCCCACAGAACCCAAGGCATCCTTCACGACAGCATTCGCAATGCTCTTGTACAACGTCTGTTACCTCGCCCATACCCAGAGCGTCGAGATACCCCTCTCCCAAGCGGGCGATGCACTCGGAAATCTGTGGGCCGTGTGTTGCAGTGGCGAGTTGGGTCGGTATGTTTTTACTTTCCGTTTTACGTCTCCTCGTCACCGTCTCATCGCTCTAGTCGTTCGCATGAGACGACGCCGCATATGCCACCTCCGACGCCCCCGACGTTTCCACTCGATTTTGCACAGGTGTTGCAAGCGACGACGGCCACCCCGGCGAGAGGTCGGCGGCGTGTGGCGGTGGTCAAGGCGGGGATGGGTGACCTAGGCGTCGACCGTGTGTCGGTGTTGGGCATACGCTCGCCGACGCGACGCCTTCCGGAACAGATCACGGAAGAGGACGGGTGGGAGGTGGTGGATGACGATGCGCCAGATTATGAGTTTGGATAACTACCTGCAAGGCGGGAACTGGGTCGGGTTTGTAGTGATGGCTGTCTCATGTTCCATGGACACAACATTGTAGGTGTCTGGTAGTACCCTATGGTAGCTTTGTTAAGAGGTGATGGGGTGGTGCAGAGTGGATTGTCAAAGTCATCTGATGTAGATGAGGACAACAGAGATGAGGTGGAATGATAGAATGATGGCTTAGATATATGGAATTCCAGTTTTTTTTGGTTCCTCACTTATTGTTCTTGAGGTGGTCACCATGTTAGACAGTACAGGCTGAATTGTGTATGTGCTAGTAGGTATGTACAGCTATGGTTTGTCCTTTTTCATGTGTGTTGGAGTAGGGGGGCTGCCTTGGCCCCCATCTTGTGGGCAGTATGGAATCATACTGCTACTTGTCTGAGTGAGTGAGACAGCATGGAATTTTTATTAGAATCAACAGATTATCATAGAATGGGTTATGGGACCTCTTGGCTGTACCTAGGACAGATTGGAACCCTAGCCCTAACCCTAAAATGTACAAATTAGGAAGGTGGATTTTGTATACACTCTTGAGATAGTATGAATGTTTATAGTGTACTAGGTGTTCATAAGAGTGTTTCTACATGTTGTACACACTCTATGGGCTTCCAGGACGACCACACTGTGTGGGGGACATGTAGACACAGCCACCAACACCATGTAACACTCACTATGCACTATGTACACTTTTGAGATAGTATGAATGCTTATAGTGTACTGGGTGTTCATGGAAGTGTTTCTACATGTTATACACACTCTATGGGCGTCCAGGACGACCACACTGTGTGGGGGACACAAATGCACAGCCACCAACATGCCTGACACATCATGTAATACTCACTACACACTATGTACACTTTTGAGGTAGTATGAATGTTTATAGTGTACTAGGTGTTCATGAGAGTGTTTCCACATGTTGTACACACTATATGGGCGTCCAGGACGCCCACAATGCACTGGTATCACCACAGGTAGCCATATACATGTACAATTATATAAATCATGTCTATGCTATGTAGCTAGTGTATACATGCATTTCTAGTGCAATGTGGGCGTCCTGGATGACCACACTGTGTGGGGGACATGTATACACAGCCACCAACATTCCTAGCACACCACGGGCGTCCTGGACGCCCATACAAGGTGTACAATACCTACTACACACTTCATACACTACAAAAATAGTATAGGTGTTTATAGTGTACTGAGTGTTCTTGAAAAGTGTTTCTACATATTATACACACTCTATGGGCGTCCAGGACGCCCACACTACACTGGTATCACCACAGGTACATGTGTACAAATATATAATGCTCTAATGCTAGTGTAGTATACATGTACATGTATACATGCATTTCTAGTGCAATGTGGGCGTCCTGGATGACCAAACTGTGTGGAGGACATGTAGGCACAGCCACCATCATCCCTGGTGCGCTGTGGGCGTCCTGGACGCCCATACAAGGTGTGCAATACCTACTACACACTCCATATACTACAAAAATAGTATAGGTGTTTATAGTGTACTGAGTGTTCATGGGAGTGTATCTACATGTTGTACACACTATATGGGCGTCCAGGACGCCCACAATGCACTGGTATCACCACAGGTACAAGTATACATGTACAATTATATAAATCATGTAGCTAGTGTAGTGTACATGTATACATGCATTTCTAGTGCAATGTGGGCGTCCTGGACGACCAAACTGTGTGGGGGACATGTAGGCACAGCCACCATCATCCCTGGTGCACTGTGGGCGTCCTGGACGCCCATACAAGGTGTATAATACCTACTATACACTCTATACACTATTAATGTTTATAGTGTACTAGGTGTTCATAAGAGTGTATCTACATATTGTACACACTCTATGGGTGTCCAGGACGCCCACAACACACTGGTATCACCACAGGTAGCCACATACATGTATAATTAAATAAATTGTGTTATACTATGTAGCTAATGTAGTGTACATGTATACATGCATTTCTAGTGTAATGTGGGCGTCCTGGACAACCACACTGTGTGGGGGACATGTATACACAGCCACCATCATCCCTGGTGCGCTGTGGGCGTCCTGGACGCCCATACAAGGTGTGCAATACTACTACACACTCCATATACTACAAAAATAGTATAGGTGTTTATAGTGTACTGAGTGTTCTTGAAAGTGTTTCTACATATTATACACACTCTATGGGTGTCCAGGACGCCCACACTACACTGGTATCACCACAGGTACATGTATACAAATATATAATGCTATAATGCTAGTGTAGTATACATGTACATGTATCCATGCATTTCTGGTGTAATATGGGCGTCCTGGATGACCACACTGTGTGGGGGACATGTATACACAGCCACCAGCATCCCTGGCATGCCACAGGCATCCTGGACGCCCATACAAGGTGTACAATACCTACTACACACTCCATACACTACAAAAATAGTATAGGTGTTTATAGTGTACTGAGTGTTCTTGAAAGTGTATCTACATGTTGTACACTCTCTATGGGCATCCAGGACGCCCACAATACACTGGTATTACCACAGGTGACCATATACATGTACAATTAAATAAACTGTGTTTATACTATATAGCTAATGTAGTGTACATGTATATGTGTATTTCTGATGTAATGTGGGCATCCAGGATGCCCATGGTGTGTGAGGGACATGTAGACACAGCCACCATCATTCCTAGTGCGCTGTGGGCATCCTGGATGCCCATACAAGGTGTATAATACCCATTATACACTCTATACACTACAAAAATAATATTAATGTTTATAGTGTACTAGGTGTTCAAGGGAGTGTATCTACATGTTGTACACACTCTATGGGCATCCAGGACGCCCACAACACACTGGTATCACCACAAGTACATGTGGCAACTATAATGTGATACATGTACACTCTCTGGCTTTCTATGATACTTTATATGTGCTATGGGCATTCAAGATGCCCATCCTGCATGGGGCACATATCTGCACAGCCACAGGGATCACTGGCATGCTGTGTATGCCTTGAAAACCAATACAAGGTGTGTAATACCCTCTACAGATTCAATACACTGCAAAGGTAGTATACAAGTTTATAGTAAACAGGGTGTACATATGAGTGTTGAAACATGTTCTACACTGACCATGGGTATCCTGGATACCCACCATGCACAAATATTACAGCAAATACTAGCTAGGCCAATTGAATAACATAGACAAGGATAGTTGATAGCTAGTGGTCTCTACGTGTATGTTGTAGCTATTTGTACATGTTTTTGATGTATTGTGGGCATCCAGTTGTACCCCATAAAATAAGGTCAAGATCAAGACAAATCCAACCAAATCCAAATCAAATCAAAGCAAGATCAAGCCAGATCTAATCAGATCCAATCAGATCCAACCAAATGAAATCATTGATGAAGCAAGATCAAGCAAGATCAAGCAAGATCAAACTAGATCAAA